>OZ005758.1:18925566-19103323 GCA_963930825.1 Silvanus unidentatus | reverse complement strand
TAATGTTAGTAGTTATCTTGGGGTGATACTGTGACACAATGGCGTTTCTGATGGCACATACCATCAGCAGAGACCATCCAATAGGGGAGTCTCCAGAAGGTCCTACAAGAATTTCTACAAGAAGTGCAAAAGAAGTCTTGTACACGGTAAGACATTCCTAGTCACATGTGATGGCATGTATCCATCCTCAGGGCCCATCCAATAGGGGTGTGGTAAGGGGATGATCTCCAGAAGGAGACGGTCCAACAAAAAGAAGTAGAAGAACTTCTTCAAGAGGTGCGCTGCAGAAGAAGTCTTGTATATGAGCACGCACACGTACACACACACACATGCATCACGATATGGGTATGAGGGATGTTTTCCTTGTTGGTGATGGACACATAGGCGCGCACGCACGCACACACGCACGCATACAAGACTTATCCAGCTAAGGCCAGGGTAGGCTGGTCATCTCCAGAGTATTGTAGAAGAGATTTAAGAAAAGGTGTTGGTGATGGATAGAAATTTAAAAAGGAAAACTAGAAACTAGTGTAACATTTTACCAATAGATGTCACTAGTGAAAAATTGATTTTTCTTGTACATATACAATAATCGAATTTATTTCGGTATGGATCAGGCTGGGCTGGGCTATTGGAGAATAGATTGATTGATTGATTAGTTAATTAGTAATTTTGGGTATATATTGAAATATTTATTTAGTAAAAAGTGACCAACATTATCTAGTGACTGCACCGCGATTCGAACCTGTGCTATATCAATGCTACTTACCTACAAATACATTACATTGTAAGGGTCTCAGTATGGGGGTATACGCCCACATTTTAGACAAGTTGACACTTAGGTCAAAAACTGCTTCCTTCAACCCCATTGGTGATAAATAACCATGTGATTGGAAATATTGCACTTGTAGATGCGTGTTGAAATAAGTTTACAGAGAGTACCAGTTTTAATCTAACCCTCATGTGGGTACATAGAACTTGATCTTAAGAGTGTTTAATTGTGAAATCTACTTCCAATTCTAAAATTGAAGAACCTCTTTATCTATTGTTTCCGTGAGTACACTTCTCACTTAGTTTGCTAGGAATAAGTACCATACGACTTGATCAAGTACGTTTCACATTTTATATGATTTCAAAGTTGTTTGACAATCTTTAATGTAAATCTCGAACTTTGTTTTGACTAAGGCATTAGCCGCTACATTGCGGACTTGTAGGCAATGTAGTAAGAAGATTTAGTATTAGCGTACTTTAGACACTTGGTGAACATGTGACGATATCGCATTGTATGCTTTAATTTTGGATTATGTCTAACCTCGTGCAAGAGGGGCATAATATCCGACAAGGATCCACGATGGTGAATTGTCACATGTCAAGGACGCTTGGCACCCACTGGGACGCTAGTGGGACATCGAAATATCATGTATTTGATATTTATCAAATTTAGAGCGATACTTGCACATGGGAGCGATTAACGTAAATATCTCGATAATGATTGTTAAACACAAGTTACATAAATTCTTAAACTTTATTCTTCGGTAAACTAACGTACTTTTAAAAATTATATTACAGGATTGGTCTACTTCACTCAAGAGCTTGGTGAGGATATTTATCTTTGTTTTATATTCGTATAAGGCAGGGCTTTGTACCATTACAACATTTACCACTAGGCTAATGAGATCATTTAAATAATTCTGTAGAAATAATATAGAACATCTTTCCATTTATTGTCTTAGAACACAGCGATATTTAAATTTAAATTATGCGCATAAGAAATCTGTGACATTTAATTTAAGAGGAGGAGGTGTTATTTAAATGATATATAATTTTTTAATGCTACTATTCATTACAGTTTGAAATTTTAACAAATATTCTATATCTTTTGTTTTTAAATATTTTTATAATCAATTTCAGGATTAAAACAATATATAAAATCGATTTTTAATAAAATAAAATCATTAATGTGGTGTTGTTGGTATGTGAACATTGTTAGTTTTTAATCAAAATGAATGATCATATAATTTTACTCTCAGATCGTTTATCGATTTTAAGTTGTAAATTCTCACCACCTTTAATATTAAATGAATCAGATATAAATGTTCTGACTTTAGTTGATTTTATTATTTATCATACAATTAATAATGTTACTAAAGAGAATAACAAATTTCATTTCTCTATACCTACATTAGAAAGGAAATTTACACGTACCAATAAAATATGTGAAATAACAATTGATCCTGGATTGTATGAAATAAAAGATATACCACATTTTATAGAAAAAGAGAGAAAAAAGATAGTAGAAAAGAATGAGAAAGATTATTTGTTATCTATTAAAGCAAATCTAAATACATTACATTGTGAAATTAAATCAGTTTACAATATTCATTTTGATGAAGAACATTCGATTGGTTCTTTATTAGGATTAAAAAAAAATATTATGCTGGTATTAAGCATATATCAGAAAATCCAATTAATATTTCAAATGTGAATGCAATTTGTATTGATTGTTCTTTAGTAAAAAATTCACATGCTGATAATAAAGAGACTCACATATTACATACATTTTACCCACTTGTTGTTCCAGGTGAAAAAATAGTAAATTCCCCCACTACCTTAATTTATTTACCAATCAATACAAACTATATAGATGAGATGAATTTAATTAATTTTAATGGTGAATTGATCACAATAAGGTTACATTTAAAATCTATTCTAAATAAATAGTAAATTCGTGATGGTTTTTAGATATAATAGGTCTAATTCATTTATTGTTTCTTCTTATGAAAATATCAATAAAAATACTATAAATAAGAAAATGAACTGTAATGGTGTCACGGTGCAGTGGGACGTTGAACCATTGCACCGCCAGCATAAAAACTGCACCATCAAAATATATGGCGAAACAACGTTGACATTGCTGAAGGCAATGTCCGCAGTTATGCCAAATTATGTAGTATATAAGTAATAACAATCAAGTTAGACTAAGTTAGTACAATAAGTCTATGTCTAGTGAATCCAGTACCAAATAATAAAGTAACATCACAACGTTACCAGTGGTATAATTTACGCCATTCAACTCGAACCTTTTTAAAGATATCACATGGCGACCCTGCCTCAAGAACCAACAATGGAACAAGTGTCAATCAGCAGGACAACGGACAAGAACTCGGCTACCACCATCATAGTGGAATTTGGAAGAAAATTCAGCGACAAGGAAGAAATGGAGGTAATGGAAGACATAAAAAGTGCTCTCTTCACCACGCCGGAGATACCACCACCCAAAGAAGGCACGACTATCAAGCTATCGAAAAATGTGGATGACAAAATGAAGCCGGTAACGGTGGAAATCGAAGAGAAACTGGACGGTTTCGAAACAAGAAGGCTGAAAAGGAAGTTACACGAGGCCATTAATAGCGAGCAAGTGCCCTGCCCGTGCGGAGCCACCCTAAGAATATGGAACTGGGACAGAGGCTACGGGATTCACTCCCTAGTGTGTCCCAAAGCGAGAGAAGAAGAAGAAGAGACAGAAAGAAGAAAAGAAAAAGAAGCTAGAGAAAATTGGGACTAAATAAAAAGCGGAATTTAAAATTAGTGATTAGTGAGAATTAAATAAATATAAATATGAAGAAAAAGAAAATTAATATATATGGGGAATTAATAATTAATAGTTAATAGTGTTTAAAATAAATCCACAAGAAATAGTAAAGTAGGTAATCTATCTAATATTAGTAATAATTAAAGTAAATAATAAAATAATCTAATATGAGGGTAGAAATAGGAACAAAGGATATTTAAGTAATAATTATGACAAGTGAAATTATAAGCGCGAGAAAAAGTAAATGACCCATATGCTAGCATCAGGAAAGGAAATATAAAGTATTAAAGTGTTTAGGCGTCCGGAGCCAATAAGTGATAACTACCTCGATCGGCGTTGACACAAAGTTGCATCGTTGAGAGGCAGTTACGTGAGAAAAAAGAAATGTTGGAAGAATCAAATAAAAATGGAAATTAAGTGGGTCAGCGTCAAACTACAAGATATTTATCGCCAAAATATTTACACAATTCCGGAGGTGGTTTAAGTGATCCAAAACTATCAAAATAAAGTGCTTTAAGTGCTCTCAGGGATGTTTGCTTTAATAATTTACTATTATTTGTTATCACGAATGTTTTATTATACAATAATAATAATAATATAATCACAAAATCACAATTCAACTTAAAATTACTCTCTTCCTAATGTCGATGCTCTCGCTCACACCACGTCAGGATTAGCAATGGCTGCCAGTAGTCCGCTTCCGCCGGTACTGACCGCCATCAGCGCCATCTCCTCGCTATCTCCCGGACTATCCACCGCCGACCATCGCGACATCAACCATTAGCGGCCGTTTTAGTAATTATCCCGCCTTAATTTGAAATGAGAGGTAACATTCGGCCATCCTGACCTCATTTAATGTCCCCATTAAATCAGACTCCATTGGATTCGTACTCTTGCTCACACGTTGTCCTTTTCTCTATCTGCTCCATGATTCTTGATTCCGCTGATCTGTCGTTGGTCACCAAAACACCTTGATCACTCCCAGTTTTCTTGATTGGTGGTAAACACGTCAAAATTTTCCTCTAACACATGCTTTTCCACACCGACAGTATTTGCACCTCCATGTTTGGATCTGTTTCCCCTAACTCCCTTAATTTTCATAAAGTTGTTGATTGGCCTATAAAACAAAACTCATTAATACATTGACACCAATTACTCTAAAACAATTCCCATCTCATTCATACAAACTCCCCACATTCTCCATTCGCTCATTTTCACCCAATTGTACCGGTATCAATGCGTCCATCAATACGGCACGGGTGTTTTTACGCAAATGCACCACTCACAACAACCAATTGTCTATTCTTGTACCCCTTGACTCCTTTAACACCTTGACAGCTGTAATTTGGTACCGATCATTGTCGAGTACCTTCACCTCTCCGCAAGGGCCCTCCAATGAGACATAATCACTTTTAAATCAATTCCCAGAGAGCTCGTGCTGGTCGAGACTTCTCTCCAGGTTACCACGAATTATCGCTCGCATTTAACCACTGCCTCATGCCGACAGTTATACTGTCGCGCATTTCATGGCTGGTGGCCCAATGCGATGCTCAACAACCGCTTGACGCCTTTTCACCGCGTCCACCAAGCCTCCAAGATTGCCCTTATCACTCCACAACATTCTGCCGAATTTACTCCCCAAATTTCCTGTGAAACTGCATCGTGAACATTTTGTTCTACGTATTTTACTCCGTGAATCTCCCCGTTGTTTTGTCTTCCTGATTTCCGCATTGGTTATCCAATAAGAGTGTCAAACCACACACAGATTTCTTGTTGACGAGATGTTCAGCACATTTTGTGCCCACCATGATTTTATTTCCCTCCATGTTCACCTTAATTAATTTCTCCATGTCTCCCAGAATCGCCAATCATAATAGGCCACCGCTTAATGCTGATCGCCTTAAATCAGATCAAAGTCTTTAATTGGTGTACCGCCCATGATTGCTATAAGAATTTCTCTCCGTAAAACACCTAGACACCGGACTGCGACTCCTTGTCTCCCTGTCTCCATGAGTTTCACCTACATTTTCGTCCAATCTGCATTTAAATCTGTTATACAACTCGATAGGTGTCTTGCACTCCAAAACCACTGCGTTTGTTCTTTCGTGAGCTGGCAAACCACCAACCACGACGGAAACGATGTCCTCTTGTGCCATGCCAAATCGTTCGCACATTCTCACCAAGTCCCTATAATAGGCAGTGTACGACTCGTTGAATTTCTTCCTCCGTTCTCCAATTGCCTCCAATTGCTCTCGAAAATTGAATACTTTTGGGAACGCCTCTTTTAACGCCTGTTTCCATTCCAACCATGATCTATTTTCACACAAATGCACTGTCCTCAATTGACTGTTGAACCATCTTCTGGCTTCACCACGCATCATCATATAATTATGTTTAACGATTCCGAAAAAGCGTTTTTAAAAATTTATTTATTATTAAATGTTCAATCAAACACGTAAATAGTTTAATTTAAATTATACAATTTATTATTGTACAAAAAGTTAGATTATAATAACTTTACATTAAATGTTGGTCACAACGATAACCGCTAAAGGACCAAAAAGACAAGATGTTTTCTGTACAAAGACAAGATAAAGAATGTTCTTACATGAAAAAGTACAATGTTAGAAAAGTGAAACGGACACAAAAATACAGAAATGCAGAAATGCAAAAATGCAGTATAAACTCTTTTTAATTCTCAGAGCTTAGATGCTAGATGAAATGCTACACCAAATCTACATGTGTAAGCAGGGTCTATGACATAACTCTTCCCTCCTTAGGTTTGAACGACCTCGTTCAACGTTTTCGCAGAAAGTGTATCGTCCTGACTGATGTGACTGGCCTTGATGTGGATGATTTTCCTAGGTTTGCAGAATAGCTCGAAAATTCTAGATTTGAATTTTAGAACTAAAACAAAAATTGTGATTAAACAAAAGAACAAGACGAATGTCAGACCATAATGTATTGTGTGGATCAATGGTATTAAATCAATTGGTTGATTTTCCAAATCTTCGGCTTCTTGTTGTAGTTCAGATGGGTTTTTCAAATGTTTTATTTTAAGTTCGGCTTGTTGTTTAGGATGTGGTTTCTCTTGAATCTCTGATGAATTGAATATTTGAATGGGTATTTCGTATATCGGAACAGTATTTAAAAATGTTGATGTTTCTATGATAATTTTACAAGTTGAAGTTAATAGTTTAGTTCCTTGAATTAAGTGTCTTGATAATTGATTGAAACATTCTTCGATGACTTCTTGATTTTCTTTAAATATAACCATTAATTGGTGATTTTTTAATGGGTATACTAGTTTAAATTGATTAATGATCTTTGTATTTAAGCAACTGTTAGGATGTTTTAATGTGCAACTGTCTTGTATCGGTTCTTGGAAACATAGAGCGATTGTATTGTGATAGTGGCATTCTTCATTGGTCCAAAATTCAAATTCTTCATTTTTAATTAAGAATTTCTTTGGTGGGATCAATGCTATATTTTGGTGATTGGGTATTGGATAAATTTGGAAATATTGAGCAGTCATTGGTTTAAGGATGGGGATTTTCAAAAGAAATGTAATTGCTTGTTTTGTGCCTATTATGGATAATTTTGAAGATTCTAATATTTTAAAAATGTGAGTGTTATCTAGAGGCAGTAATTGTTGAGGATTGTAATTTTCTATTAAGTGATCTTTTATTTTTACTAATTCATCGACAGTTAATAATTCTAAATTTGGGATTTCGTTCCATGATAAGCTGATGGCTCTTTCGATCATTTTTATTTTTTCTAATAATCGTTCTGATTCGTATAGTTCATTTTGTACTAAAATACGAATATCGCTTATGTTTTTAGCTACTTCAATGTATGTTTTTGTGTTATTTAAATTTTGATTGATAGTTTCTAAGTCTAGTGAATATCTATGAGATAAGTGATTAGCAAATGTGGTTAATTTATCGATTTTATTCAATTCTGAGTTTTGGTTACTGTATAATTTGTCTAGGTTATTATTTATGCTAGTAAGATCATCTTCGTCTAAGTTTCCAGTAATAAATTTTATCGCTTTACCAAGAATGTTTACGAGTGCTCTTTTTGTTTGAAAATTGAATTTGTTTAATAAAATTTCTATTTCTTGACAATTCTGCCATAATTGGGTAAATATTTTGTTAGTTAGTTTGTCTGTCCAACATTTAAATTGTAATGTTTCGGCGTTTTCTTTAAGTTTATTATAACCTACTTCTAATTTACTTATGTTTACATAAAACATAAACCTATGATACGTTTCCTTAATTTTTACTGGGCCTAGGGGTTCTTGAAAGAATCCGTTATTTTTGATTGTTGAGACCTGAAGGGCCAGGGAGGTTCGGGTCTGAAGTAATGTCATCGTCATTGTCCATAGCATTGTCAGTATTGTCGGTGTTCTGTAATGAAGAAATATTTCTAAGTTTCTTGCATTTACTTAAGTGGGCGGTAGTGTTTCTTAAATTTTTGGTTTTGCCAGTGATTTTAGAATTATTTTGGCTTTCCACTCTGATTTTGTCGTATGGTGGGCCAACTTTACTTGGTTTATTACGTTTTATGTATACTTCTTTATTTTCTACGTTTGGTGGATCTTTGCGATTTTCGTTTCGTTTGTTTAGTATATTTTCCGCTTTTTGTTTGTTTTTATTGTAAATTTGGTCAAAGAATGGTAAAATTTCTTGCTTTCGTTTTTCATTGTATTGTTCGTATATTGTCATGTCGATGTCAAATTCGGGTATGTTTTCGTATGGACCGTACAGTAGGTGAAACGGAGAAAAGCCGGTGGAGGAGTGAATTGATTGATTGTAAATTAATACTGCTGTTATCATTAAGTTCAAAGGGAGTTCTTTACTGTTCTTTAATTTAAGTATTCTTAATTTTTCGATAATTGTTGAATGAAATCTTTCAACTGGTGCATTGGAGTTAGGGTTGTTCACAGTGGTAAAATGTAGCTCTACTTTGTTCAATTTACAAAATTCTTTAAACGTGTTGTTCTGAAACTCACGACCTTCATCGCAAACGATTTTTGTTGGGATATTATGATGAGCAAAATAATGTCTCAATTTACTTAGCACTGTGACTGCAGTACCGTCTTGAATTAGATAGGCTTGTCCGTAGCGAGAGAAAAGATCGATAATCGTGAGAAATTTTGAGCTTTGAAAGGAAAAGGTGTCTAGATGAATGATTTCAAAAGGTCTTTTTGCTAATAATGGTCCAGAAAACTTGAGTTTGTAGGGGTGTCTTTCATATTTGGATTGTAAGCATGTGTCGCAAGTATTAATTATGTTAGTAATTGTCTGTTTCATATTGGGCCAAAAATATTTAGTTTTTAATTTATTATAAGTTTCAACAATTCCGTTGTGAGTCGACTCGTGATACTCTGTAACGATTTCGTCTTGAGATTGGGTTGGAGTTACGTCCTGGCAAAGAATATTGCAAATGTATAATTTTATGGTGTGGTTGAATAATTGTTTACAAACGGTAACAAAGGGAGTTCGCAATTTAATGTCTAAAAAGTAAATGCCAAATGTTTCGTTTGGTTTTAAAGTTTCTTTTAGAAATACTTTAAGGTCGTCTTCTGCTGCATGCGGTCTTACAACGATGTTATAATTATTTTTGTTAAATACTTTTTTAAATTTAGATTGATATTGTTCACCACTATTAATTATGATTCGGTTAGGGTATAAGTTAATTGGTTGTTCTGAAATTGGGATCGTCTTACCGTCATCGTTATCTGTTGAGTGTATAGTGTCTATGTCAGAGTCTTCGTTTATTGTTAGTGTGTTATTTAAATCGTCAATAATTTCTGTGAATGCAGTTTGGTCTCGTATCTGATCGTGTATGATTTGATCGATATCGACGTCAGATGTGTCGGGAGTTTCATGTAATTCGACAATTACGGATTCGTTATCACTTTCGTCTACATCAGCATTATGAATCTCAATTCGAGAGAGCGCATCTGCTACTTTATTTTCTTTCCCTTTTTTGTACACAATATTAAAATTAAACTCTTCCAGTTTTAATTTCCAACGAACTAACCGAGAATTGGGTTCTTTAATTTTATAAAGCCATACCAAAGGGTTGTGATCTGTGTCAATTGTAAAAGTTTGACCAAAAAGATATGGTCGGAAATGTTTAGTAGTGTCTAACATTGCCAATAGTTCCCGTTCAATTGTAGAGTAATTTTTTTCTGCTGAGTTTAATGTTCTTGAATAATAAGCGATTGGTCTACCTGATTGCGATAATACACCTCCTATGGAAACTAGAGATGCATCGGTAGTAAGTGTAAATGGTTTGTTGAAATCAGGGTAGGCCAGTATAGGGGCGTTAGTAAGTAATTCCTTACAAAGTGTGAATGCTTCGATGTACTCGACATCAGAAATGTTAATCTTTGAGCCCTTTTTTAGACATTTAGTTAGTATGGAGACTATTTTTGCAAAGTTTAGGATAAATTTTCTGTAGTATCCTATAAGACCTAGGAATGATTTGATTTCCTTAACAGTTTTAGGAATCGGATAGTTCGTGATCGCGTCTATTTTAGATGGATTTGGTTTAATACCATCGGGGGTTATTACGTGTCCAAGAAAAGCGACTTCTTTTCTTAAGAATTCGGACTTATCTAACTGGATTTTTAAGTTAAATGTTCGCATTTTTTCGAATATTAATTTGATGTGGTTTATGTGTTCTTGTAAGGATTTGGAAAAGATTACTACATCGTCCATGTATACGAAGGTAAATTTGTGAAGATATTCGCGGAGAACATTATCCATGACTCGCTGAAAGGTGCTTGGTGCATTTTTAAGACCAAATGGCATCCTAACATATTCGTAATGGCCGTTATTTACTGTAAACGCTGTTTTTTCAATTGAATTAGGGTGCATTTCGATTTGATGAAACCCTTGTGCGAGATCGAGCGTTGTGAAATAAGTGCATCGACCTAAATTATCTAATATTTCTTCGATACGTGGTAGAGGGTACTTATCTTCAACCGTATTTTCATTTAGTTTTCTATAATCAATGACCATTCGAAATTTCTTCTTACCCGACGCATCCGCCTTTTTAGGTACTATCCAAACCGGGGCACTATAAGGAGAAATTGATGGCCTAATAATTTTGTCACTTAGAAGTTTTTCAATTTGACTTTGAATTTCTTGTTTCATACTATGAGGGTGTCTGAAGGACTTAACGTATATTGATTCCTCATTTTTTGTTCTTATTTCGTGTTTCACGGCATTACTGAAAGAGAGATCGCTATTTTCATCATAGAATATATCCCTATACTGTTGACATATTTGAGTTATCTTGTTTTTCTCTTCGTGATTTAAATGTGCAGTTCGAATTGATTGAGAAATTCTTGGAAATGTTGATGCAGGCTGATTTAAATTTAATTCTGTTACTACTTCTCCGGTAAATGGAGTTACTTGTAAACGTTCAGTACAAGTAATATTGTTTAATGAAATGTTTTCGGTTAAAGGAAGAAAACAGTACCCTTCTTTAGGTACGGCTAAACATTCTGGGATTACAATTTCGTCAGTTATTTTACTTTCAGGTATCAATACGTCTCCGTTCTCGATAGACACGGGAAGTCTAAGGTGGCTATTTACGTTAACTTGAATATTTGTCTTGTTAGATACGTACCCTAAATGAAAAGGTATTTTAATGTCTTGTATATCGAGAGTTTTAGTTTTGTAATTAATTACTGCGCCCAACTTATTTAAATCTGAAGTACCTATAAGGGCGTCGTATTTTGAATGCCAATTTACTACGTGTAAATGTATCGGCTCATTAATTCCAAGTTCTTGAAAAATAGGAACATTTACATTGTTTTTACAATGTATTTGTTTACCTAGATTAGTTACAGTAAACGGATGTTCGAAAATGTAATTAGAGAATTTGCTGAAGGCTGAATTTGGATTGATTACTGAGTTTGTTGCACCTGAATCAATCATAATATTCAAATTTAAATCTGGTAGATGGAAATATGGTAACTTAGAATTTATTCGTAAACAGTTTAAATCTATTGTTGTTCTGGCATTTCCGAGGCTTCTATTATAAAATTTTCGGCGTTTTGTTCATTTTGGTAATTGTTTTGAATTTCGGGATTATTATAAAAATCGTCGCTCGTTTCTAGATTAAATAATTCTTCTGAAATTGCAGGTAATCGGGAATTACTTTGTAATGGCATTTGTTGAGTTCGCACTCTAGATTGAACTGACATTGGAGTACTATTATTCGGTTGAATTCTTGAAAAATTCGATTCGGGTTTAGTACCAAATACTTGTCTATTACTGAAAAATTTGTTTTGCTGTGGTAATGGCTTATTTATTGGACCTTGGAATTGTCTGGGTTGATAGTTCTGATGTGATTTATTATGATTGTTATTATAAAATGGACGATTAAAATTCGTCTGTTGTTGAAAAGAGGATGACGTTTGAGGCATTGAATTTTGTGGGTGGTTAAACTGAGGGGAACGATTTTGATAGTTGTTTTGAGAGTGATAAGTTTTTTGAGGTTTTCTAATATCACCTTTGCGCATGTATTCGCAATATTCCCATTCTTGTTTACGATTATCAAAGAAGGTACATTTGTTTAAACATTCTTCGATGTTTTTAATTTCGAAATTACTTACGTAACTCCTATAGGGCTCTAATAGACCGATTTGAAAGGTTTTTAGTGCTAATTTAGCGTAGTCAACTTTTTTATACGCAAAGTAATTGACATCGTTATAGTTTAAAGATATATGTTGGAGTAATTCGTTGTACGATTTTAACAATCGGGCATAGTAGTCTCTATAGTTTTCGTTACGTTGTTGAACGCATTGTCTCAATGCGGACTCTAATAATTCTTCGCTTCTTTGATCACCGTATTTCTGTAAGAGCGCGGCACGAATTTCGGGCCAGTCGGTCGCATTTTGGTAAGCAATAAGATATCTCGCGTCTCCTTTAATTTTTGATCTAATCGAGAAACTAACTACATAAGCCAAATCAGTGCTAACTCTACCTTGCAAATGTTTTATTAAATTGTCAACTTCAGTTATAAAAATTGATAAATTTTCACCCGCGTGATATTCGGGAATGGCCTGTAGCAATAAGTTGATTTCGGTTTTATCGGCCATTATAACTCTCTGTTCACCGGAATTTTGAGAACCGCTCGGGGAAGGGTTACCTGTGGGCGGTACCTGATTCGTTATTATTTGGTGCCATTTTTCTAGCAATTGGAAAAAAGCGACTTTCCTTTATTGATAATACAATATTGGATTTAGACTTTAAACTACTAGATGGTGTATTATCTATTAAGGATACGGATTCTAACAAATGTATACTATCGGATAAAATTTCTGCCTCTATAAACTCTGTATTATCGCAAACGTTCATGAAAATTTTATCAAAACACAAAATAAGTAATTATAGAAATCGGGATAAGAAAACAAGGGACTTACAGCACCAAGATCTGCATCTTATAGTGAGGTTGTCCTTAAATGTATCTTCGTCCAAATTGTGCACTTCAGTGGTGAAGAAGGAATGGTGGTTGATCTTCCGCGTAAAGACTTAAAAGCCTCCTGAATTTGAAAGTCTCGTAAAGAACAGAAATCACTTTCACTGTGGGTCGGTTCTTTGATGAATAACTACTCTTCCAGTCGCGGAATCCTGTCCGCAGCGCCAATTATGTTTAACGATTCCGAAAAAGCGTTTTTAAAAATTTATTTATTATTAAATGTTCAATCAAACACGTAAATAGTTTAATTTAAATTATACAATTTATTATTGTACAAAAAGTTAGATCATAATAACTTTACATTAAATGTTGGTCACAACGATATCCGCTAAAGGACCAAAAAGACAAGATGTTTTCTATACAAAGACAAGATAAAGAATGTTCTTACATGAAAAAGTACAATGTTAGAAAAAGTGAAACGGACACAAAAATACAGAAATGCAAAAATGCAGTATAAACTCTTTTTAATTCTCAGAGCTTAGATGCTAGATGAAATGCTACACCAAATCTACATGTGTAAGCAGGGTCTATGACATAACTATATGAAATTGTAGAATTTTCCCTTCTTCGTCCCACATATGCGCTTTCGCCAAATGCTCCACGAACGCCAACCACTCCACGACATCATCACAATCAGTCGTGTCTCCTTGATCTGGATTGAAATATGGCAGAATTCCCTTGGTTTTTGACGGCTCTAGATAACCTTTTCGTGCCGCAGTACCACCATGACTCTCATTTCCACAGCTAAAAAGTTGCGACGCCCCTTGAATATTCACCATCGACTCCATGTTTGTTCTAGTCACTCTAACCGGCGTTGACGTATTCATTGGTGGATTCCTCAACGATTTCCCTCCAAGATTGTCACCTAAAAGAGCAGAATCACCATCTACACTACGACTGGTACTTACATTTGCAGAATTAACTGCAACACCCCGATTACCACCTTGATTTTGTATGCCACACAGACTTGACCGTACTTCCGCCATTATGACTGCGAGTTGTGACGTCATTTCCTCCAACAATTCCTTCTTCATCGCCGCCATTTTCTGGTCAATAAGTTCCGTTATATGAGCACGTTGTTTCACACGAACTGCCTCTTGTGGCGACCGTAATTCTCTCAGAAGCTCATCTTCCTCTATGTCCAATCCATCATTTGGATCGTTTAACACCAAAACGTCGTCTTTCTCACCCAGATTCTTATGGCCGTCCGCCATGTTTTACACCACGATTTTCACACACCACTTTTATTTTACAAACTCCACAAAAGCACTTGGATCAAATCCCACTTCTGATATGTTATCACGAATGTTTTATTATACAATAATAATAATAATATAATCACAAAATCACAATTCAACTTAAAATTACTCTCTTCCTAATGTCGATGCTCTCGCTCACACCACGTCAGGATTAGCAATGGCTGCCAGTAGTCCGCTTCCGCCGGTACTGACCGCCATCAGCGCCATCTCTTCGCTATCTCCCGGACTATCCACCGCCGACCATCGCGACATCAACCATTAGCGGCCGTTTTAGTAATTATCCCGCCTTAATTTGAAATGAGGGGTAACATATTATTGGTTGACTCATCATGAACAATTCCTTGATTTTTTAAAGATGACTTTATTCTTCGTAAAAATTGTCCCTCGAACGAAATACGTTTCTTGTTCTTCTCCTTCTTATTTAATCTTTTCCTCTTATTATTGTTATTTCTAAGTTTACCACCACTTCGTTGACGTCGCCGTCCTTGACTCCCATATTTCTTTCTCTTGTTTCCTCTAGATTTTCCGCGTTTACTTTTTTTAGATACCGTTTGATGACCCATCCCTAAGGCTCTTTTAGTTTTCATACCGGTAGTGACAAACCAAGAAGCTACTTTTTCACCGAGTTTGACGTCTTTTGATTTTACTCTTTCCCAAGCTCGATTTTCTAATATATAGTCGGCTTTATGACGATCTTCTAATGACTTATGTTTTGAATAGGCAATATCGTGCTCTTTACAAGCTGAATCTAGTTTATTAACTCCTTGATCACCTCTCTCTAATCTTGCCCCTAACTTTGTTCCAGGACCACAAAAATTATAACCTGGTAAATGTAATTCAACTCCCAATTTATTAATTAGAGAATTTAATAGACTATTTTTGGAATTTGAAGCACCACCAGCAGTTTTACTTAAATTACCTCCATGCGTCTTGTTAAAAGTTAACATCTGATATAAAAAAAAAATTAAGAATCTATCTCTTTTATATATTCATTACGAATAAAAATTATAGATACGTAAATAAATATATTTAACACCTATATGTGTGTATATGGTGTCATATCTTTTGCTACAGGATGCGGTCACTTTACAATGTTATACATATGATAACACTTTGCCTAAAACACTGTGACGTATTATTATCCTGACGTCATCAGACTTGTCAACACTTGTTAAATTCTGCAACAGCAGTTCTGCCTTTCTGCCCCTCTGCCTTCCTGCCCCTCTGCCCTCCTGCCTTTCGCTTCGCCACCCCAACCGCCAAATTTCAAATCATCATTCCAGCTAAATTTCAAATTCCTCCTCCACCCCCAACCATCCCTCCACCTCAACCCACCAAATTTCCAATCATCATCATCATCCATCCCGCCAAATTTCAAATTCCTCCCGTGTCCTACCAGCAGACCCCTCCACCTCAACCCGCCAAATTTCAAATTCCTCCCTCGCCCTCATCCCCTTCACCTCAACCCGCCATCATCATCCATCCCGCCAAATTTCAAATTTTTAACTCGTCTTCCCAACCAGTGCTACCAACACAAACAACACCCAGTACTACCAACACCTAATCACTAAATTCCCCAAATTATACACCAGAGACCGGAAGTGGCCCTGAAACCTCTTTGTCCTTCTGCTAGCTTTCGTCGGTGGTTTGATCCGACAAATACTGCTTCCAATACTCACTCTCTCACAGGGCCACCAACATCCAACGGTGCCACTGGGCGATGTTCGGTGATTGGTGCCGGGACGGTACGGTTTACTTGTTCATTTGCTTGGATTGCTTGGACAATGTGCTAAGCAGTACTTTTTTAGGTTTCCAGCGTTAACTCGATTGTCCGTGGTCCACGAATTCGATAAGTATTTGCAATAGTTGTATTTATTTCTCAATTAATCCCCCTATTTTTAAGCCAAGAAAATGGTTTCATTACACAATAATACATGTTTTGAATTTACCCGAATAGGAGATTATTGTGCTACTTAATTTAATAAGTAAATTGTGTTCAGGAAACCCACTAAAATATTGTATTTCAATTTGTTGTTGGTCTCTTCGCGGTAATAACTTGCAAATTTGTATTTATTGGCTACTTGATCATGTGTCGTTGGATTGGATCAAGAACTGAAGAATAAAATCGTTTTTCGTCTCGTTGATAACAATACTTCGTCATTTTTCGAATTTATATTAATTTAATTAATACTTACTTAACAACAAAATTAAACCTTTTCTTATCAAATATACAATCATTGTGCACATAAACATTACATTTTTGCAAATAAACAGTGCATTTTATGTACTAGACTTGTGGCTTTGTCCAATTTCCTTTACCGGCGTGCACGTGAATCTTCAACTGAACTTGCATTCTCACAGCATCGTATGCAGTCCCATCACTACATATACTTTTTGCAAGCGCTATTGTTGTATCGCTTAGATTTGTCGTTATCGTAAACAATCTATATAAAATATTCAATATTATTTCTGTATAATTAGTAAAATAATATTCATTATAAACTCTGGTATTCTAAGAAAATAATAATGTAGATTAATTATTATAGAAACTAGTTACATATATTCATGTTTACGCATATAAAATAATTTAAAAACAATAAATCATTAAAAAAATTTCGGAACATCCGAAAATCATTTTTTTATTTAATGTAGAGGCCTCAATTAAACACACCATTTAAGATAATATATAGAAGTGACCTTAAATTTTGATTTGATGGTTAATGAAAAAAAAATGTAGAGATTAATATCAATTATCACTTAAGATTCGCATTTAATACTAAAATTGGAATTACCGCGACTTTTGATATTATGTTGCAAGTTAGTACCAGTTATTATATAATCCCCACGCTTGAAGTAACCACTGAAAGGTGTTTTATTTAAATTAATTTGAAATTTATAACTGAGAGAAACTGTAAAATGCAAGGGCAGTCGAAACTGTCACATTCAAAATCCTTAAACCCAACTCAAAGTTCAAAACAAATTTCTGTGAAAAAGACAAGTTTACGGGTTTTAATAAATTTGATAAAAATATTAGATATATTTGTCGATTTTTGAAATTCCAATTATACCATGTACAATTACACATACTAGTGTATATATTTTCAAACTAAAAATCCGAGTTATTTATTAACAACATTATTTTTCAATTTAATATGAACTTACCTCGTCTTGTAATAATTCACCTATAAATACGTAAAACATTATAGTTCCTTCAACAGCAACCGTAAGCATTACCGTTCTTACAAATCCAAAATCATACATTTTCCCCTGTAACATACGTATACAAATTCTTTTGCTTGCCATTAGTAAACATATC
Organism: Silvanus unidentatus; assembly: GCA_963930825.1. NCBI lineage: Eukaryota > Metazoa > Arthropoda > Insecta > Coleoptera > Silvanidae > Silvanus > Silvanus unidentatus. Next base: position 19,085,652 of record OZ005758.1, on the reverse strand, counting down.
TATATTCTAACATTAAGAAACATATATATTACAAACGTTGAGAAGAGCGTGCCTATGACTGCAAAAACTGGGAGCCACTTTTGAATGATTAATTCCTGTGTAATATTCACCAAAAGACGCAATTCCTTATGACCTTCAATTAAAAAGATTAATCGACATCTTACTAATTCCTGAAATTTCCCATTTTCAAAACATTCATTGGGATATCCTTGTGAAAGAGTGTCGCAAATGTTGCTATTATAAATTTTTAGTATAATTTTAATATACAAAACTTCATACAATAAACAGTATATTATTCCGTACATAAGGTAACACATGATCAACATGTACATCATAAAGAATAATCTTATGATTAGGAAAACTGTATCATCAGTTATTGCATAAATTAATTTCAAAGGGTAATAGAAATCTAGAAATCTATCATCCAGCAATGCAATAAGCACATAAACTGCAGAAAATGTCATAAAAATTAAATGAATTTTGACCGCATATATCCATTGGGTTCCGTATATAATTAGTTTTTCCTCGGTTTTCCTATCGTAATAGAGATTTATATGTAATGTGCGAAAGAAATTACATTTCCAGTTAAATATTGCATTATCCCTGAGATGATTACAAATGCAAAGCGCTAATAGGGCCTGAAAAGACTAGGTAAATTTAAAAGGTTCAAGGGTTTAAAAGTAATATACAAATAATTGTGCCGAAAATGTCAAACCATTATCTAGAATATACGAAAGTTGGGGATGATATAGAAAACAAAAGCTTTGGAGAAATATTGAACTTAATGTAATTACAATTGCTGAATAAATAAAGTATTTCCCCAATTTTAAATTCCATACATTCACAGTTATATCTAAAATGAACTGAAATATATTCGAAACTGAAAATTTTCAAACAAGTTACTTTAGACATCCTACAAAGTGAAGTGATTTTTTGATTCTTACCTTTGGTTAAGTAATTCATTATGGAATAGAACTATAACATTTGTTACGTTCAGACTGAACATTCACCAATATCATCTATACGTGGATATAATGGTGTACCACCGCGCATTCTACGACTACCTTACTATATTAAATTCTGAGGTTGCGTAAAAATTGAATTATATACGTATTAGTTACAAAATTAATGATACGATTTATTATTTAAACACAAATTTAATACAAAAAAATTAAAAAAAAAAGAATTTGTGTCAAGCAATTTTTATCTACGCCCGTCATGGAAAATGTTTCATTCTAAACTTTTTTTTAACTTCTAAAATAATTTTCTACACGGTTTATGTGCAGTCATACGGAAAAATATTCGTTATATTACTGCATGTCTGCATGCCGGTCTGTATTGACAGACAAATCTGTCATTCAATTGACAAATTGTAATGAATGTATCTGAAAGTTTCCAATATATAAAATATTCTCATTGCATTGATTAATTCTTAGTTATCATTTTATTAACAAGGTGATTAACCAGTCTAAATTACTTATCCAGCAATTGATTCACAATTGCTGAATATTGTGTATAGTTCTTAACCCACCCTATCCTGAGAATGTTAAAAATAACATTATAACATTTAAAATATCCTACGTTGTGAATTAAATAAAAGAACAAGTTCAAATGAAAGAATGTATTCTTTATTGTTGAAAGACTGATTGTAATTTAATTATTGATTTATTAAAGATTTTTGATATTTATTTAAAGGAATGACTGGTAATTCGGAAAGGTTATAGTTGAGGAAAGAATTACCAAGAAAACCTCAACCATAATAGATAAATATTATAATATTCTTTTGAATAAACATAATTCAATGTACAAATAAAATGATCTATTTATGATTACAAATACGAAAGATAATCGTTAGGATGTACAATTTATTAGTTAAGTATGAAGCGCAAAACCTAATATACCAATATGGTATTAACGCAATCTAAATCATGTTTATTATAATTCTTTTTAATAATTCAATTTTTTTTATATAAGGGAAATGATATAAATATTATAAATAATAATTCGTAAAATAAATACAATCATCATCTTTTAAGTTATGAATAACCACGCACCTCTTTCATACTTTGATTCGTATGTGTGCTTTATTTGTGGCCATAACTTATAGACCTCAGATTGAGAATATAATAAACAGAGCCGCAAAAGGACGCAATCCTAACTACAATTTTTAAACGTAATCAAACCTTTTTCTAGCGAATTCATTCATCTCAAACATAAATGCAAAGCAGTAGCATACATTCAAGCATCTAACACAACATCCGAATAAAGATTATCTTTTCACTATTTTTAAGAAATATGATAAATTAAATATTACTTACAGTTTTACTTGTACATTGATTAACATTAAAATATTATTCATTAAAACTATTAACAAATATTAAAACAACCTGAATGCTGCTTCCAATTTTTAAGAGATTCTTTTAATTGCTGCTTACAGCTTCTTATTTATCTCGTTTCTCTCTCTACCGTACCAAAATAATCATTTTTCTCATTTTCCTACTTCGATAAAATAATAAAAAATTTGTCAAAGATAAATCAATCAAATGTAACAGCATTCAAGTCAAACAACAAGACATTTGTATAAACAATTAGATATTTCTTGAACATGATCTTCAAGTCTACACAATTGCTTACTTATCATTTCCAGTTTCCCGTCAATGTCATTCACCTTTAATTTCAGCACTATTTTTGCACACATTACAACTACCCCTTCTTTTGTATTTCAGCTTAAGTTTAGGTCCTAAAATTTTCTAACTAATGGTTGGAAGAGAACAGTGGTAATTTGGCTCCTGTGAGAAACGGTCATTTTTACGTAATTCATATATTTCAAGTTAAAACCACCAAGACTCTGTTTTATTTGAAAAGATCTGTAGGATCATCATCATATAGGGTCAAAAATTGTATTCAAATTATATACAGTATTTTATTGTATTATTAATATATAAAAGGTGTTCAGTTTCAAACCGAGCGGCATAAATATCTCGAAAACGGCTGATATGTTTAAATTTGATAAATCTCCAAAATTGATAGTTTTTGAGAAATTAATTCTTTTATATCAAATTTTGGCTTTTGCAGTGTTTAAAAAATTTGTAACATGTGACGCAATAGAGATATTAATTCGAAATTTAGGCTGAAGATATACAAAGAGCGTTGCTACAATACTCTCAAATTGGTTTTTGAATTGCGTATATACAGGGTGTGGTTATAACCATTTACATTTGCTGCAAATGGAACACCCTGTATTTTTTGACTCTTTCGATAGAAAATTTAATTTTGCATATACATTAATAATTTGTAGAGAAATACAATCAAAAGATACATTTATTTAATTAATTGTGCATTTGGTTTGAATAAAATAGTATACACACATTGGCGAAAAGGGAACTTTTGTCTATAAAATATCTTTTCTTTGACAAAAATGCGCAAATAAAAGTATTAATATATTATTAGAATACTAATATGGCCTGATTTATATTTTTCTTTACAATACAAATATATTTAATTTTGAACACTGTGCTAATTTTTAATTTTAATTGGCTACCAACGAATATGTGCATAAAACCCATATTTAGAACACAGAAAAATTGTATAAATTGTGATGTGCATGTAAATTCTGTATAAATTTTATGACCGAATTTTCAAATAGTAAAGGATTAGAAATTTTCATAAATATCGCTATATCACGATATATCGCTATCAACAAAATTAAAACTTCAAAATTTCTTCATAAATAGTTTTAATAGAATGGTACTGCAGTTACATAAATAAATTTTCTAAATTTGCAACTTTTTCTTCCATGGTTTTATCGTTAAGAACGATTAAGATTTAAAAGTTTATAATTCATATGATATTTATATAAACTGCAAATTTGTGATAGGCCCTAGATTTAGGCTTCTTTTATTGTCTAGAGCGAAACGCGTTCGGCTTCTTTCATAATAATTGGTGAAGCTTTACTGTAAGACCCTATAACCCGGAAGTAAAACCCTAACATTACTTTAACATAAGGACGAAAAAACCACAAACTTATTTATATATTTTTATTTCATTGTGTTAAACTTAAAATGAAATATTAATATAAGCCACTAATATGGGTCACTTTCTTTTTAAAAAATAATTTATTTCTATGATTTCCATTTACTTACATTTAACGATGATGTCTAATAATAATTGCATTATTGATTAGATGTACTACACAAAAATAATTATCTAAGAATTTTATAATCCATTAAGCATCTGTTTGTAGTACATTTTTAATGTCATTAGTTCCATTTTAATTTAATTATAAAATCATTAATGTTCACATTATATTTATTAATTAGATTAATAAATAATATATAGAAATTTGATTTTGGAACATGATCATGAACTAGGGTTCCCACGATTGCACAATTAGAATTGGATTACATATACTTTGTCCCCTCTCTGCATATAGTTTCTATAGTTTTGTTTGTCGCTGTTGGATGTACTTTCTCCCTCAAATCGCCAATTTTATCTATAACGTATTTGGAAATGCTATCGAATTTGAAACGTAGTTTGGTCGTTCCGGGCGCAATAGTTGCTCGTTTAGCAAGGCTTAATTTTTTCCGACCTTTAACTCGGTGTCGACCGCAAAAAATCTTTTACGGACTTGCATATTGATGTTGTGGTGCATCAAGGATTGGAAAATGTAGCGTGGCGTGTTTTTCCCGACAGGGGAGGATTTTCTTAAACGCCAGGTGTATTTAGGCCAGAAAATCTAACCAGTATCGCGAGTTTCGCACCAGAGATCGAATGGAAGAGGAAATCGAACTGAAAATACAGAGGCACATTAGAGGACGAATGCAAATAAATGCGAGGAACACAATGTGAAATTTACTACGTTTAAAAAAATACTAAATTAATAACGACTGGCAAAATCAATTAACACCCTTCCGAAGTGAGCCAATAAAGTTCTATTTGAAGTTTGGGTTTCGAAATAATCTTGAACTACAACAAAAATCTTCAAAGATATCTAATAACCTCTTCTCAAAGATTTGTCCATAAGTTTATATATTAGGAAAAATTAAGAGCGATTTTGAGTACGCGCACAGAGGACAAATTCCACGAAAACCTAAAATTTTAGAATTGATTTTACTATTAGTACGAAGGGAGGGGAGCAATTACTGTGCTTTGTGTAATTAGAAAAACTTAATTACACTAAGACTGGATGTAACTAATGACAAGTCAAATCCCGAAGAACGCAAAAATAAAATAGAAAACAAATTGGGAATTTTAATGTAAAAAGTAATTTGTGACAACACTTGCTATGGAGGAACTCAATTGAGACAATGATTGTAATTAGAAGAAGCTAAGTACACTCGGAATAAATGAAAATAAAATAAAAATAAATTCAAAACACAAATTCAAATTGAAACAAAAATTATTTCCGAAAAAATGCATATAGATTTCATCTGATTCACAGGAAGTAAATATTAGATAAAGGATGTAAACGTATTAAAAAAGGTGTAAGTTCAAATTAAGTACAAAGGGAAAATAATAAACAACATAATGAAATAAGAATTGGAAGCGGCGTGGCCAACCACATTCAAATATTTAATACATATAAAAGAACAATTAAATGAAATCTGGACTCACTATGTAATGGAAACTACCCTACCCCTCTTATTTATTTATTTATTTAACTATTTCATGTATTAATTTTGTTCTTCTCCAATTGGAATATTTTTTGTAATTTTCCCCAATGAGTAAGCTTGAATATTCGCGCGCTAAGTTGAGTCATCTTGTAGCCATGCTTTTCAAAAATCTTTTTGATGACATCAGTATTCAAGTGCTATTCAAAAGTGATACTTCGTCGTTATAATTAGTAAATTTTCTTAGTGTTTGTTAAATTAAATAAACATCTTTTGATCTGTCACATTCATCTGGTAACAGGTCAGTACAATTATTGTATATATATTATATTGTTATATGTTATATTTTTGCCCATCAGTTATCAGTATATGTTAATCTTTTGTTTGTCTAAATTGGTTTATTGTTAATTAGTTTTTGATATGTACACAGTTGTCGGTGTCTCCCAAACACAGTTTTCATTAATGTATTCCAAATCAATCAGGGGATTTTCGCGAGTCCATGCTAAACCATTTTGCGTATTCTTGGGCGTACTGAGTGTGACTTTTGATCGAGGATGTTGTATGAGCCCTACACCACTTTCCCACTGACTATCGGACTATTTGACGATTTCCTTGGCCTTTGTCGACTATTTAGTATTGTTAGGTAGTATGTAAGCATAGTGTTCGTGATTGCCTTTTTGCTCCGGACACGGCTGTCGTCGATTGCCAACTTGCTCCGACAGCGAATCGGGGTGCGAACGAATTTGTAATGTTACTTCGTCGCCTCCAAATTATTATTACATTTATTGTTCGTTGATTGCCTTTTGCTCCGGACATTCCTGTTGTCGATTGCCATTTGCTCCAACAGTGATTTTTATTCATGCATTGTTCGTTGATTGCCTTTTTGCTCCGAACATTCCTGTTGTCGATTGCCGTTTGCTCCAACAGTGACTTCGCGGTTGTAATGTCGATTCGGGTTTTCCAAATTTAGTCTTTCCTTGATTTTACAATATTCATTGATATTTGATTTATTTTGACCTTCGACGAGGTGCATTACATTAGGCTGTTCTGCAGAAACCCTAAGGTCTGTGATATACGCGTCCTTGGACCACATCAGACGTATAGCCGAACCACATTACATTTTAGATAGGGAACCTTGACTTTCCACTCTTGTGTGTTTTGACGTGGTGTATTTGAATGTTGGTGATATTCGCGAATGACTCTAGGTTTTCTGAGCTTTTGGCGCAACTTTTACTAACGCTTCGCGTAAAGGGGTATTAATTAACACTTTATATTGGACAGCGATGTTCCTGATTGTCTACTTCTCAATTCAGGGTCATTATTTGGGGGACATTTTTTATTAAGACTAAGAGGGTTTTTTGTACATGTTTATTAGATATACTTATTTGAAGACATTTTAATCAATTTGAGAATATTTATTAAAAGAGGTTTCTTCGTTGAATTCTTCCTCTTCACTATTTTCATTTCGAATTCAACACTCGTACTGAAGGTGTTCTTTTCGTTTATGTGCTTATTCTATTCATTCATAAGTTGTATTTGTTTGATATTTCTTTAATTTACTCTCAATAAATTCGCCTTCAAGGAGTTAATCACTGCTTTTATTTCTTATTCCTTTCCCTTTTCAGCAACAATATGAGGTACAATCTTGATACAAATTATAAAATAACACAACGTAGAGTCCTAACTTTTAACTATTCGATCATACCAATTTTTATAAAATAATTTGTAAGGCCGTTCTACGGTCGGCTTGGGTTTTACATTACAAATATAAAACTAATCTGACCAAATAAGCACTTGAAAATCACTTATAAATTAAAGTAAATTAAGGTAAATACCAGAAAGAGTTTTTTGTATTAAGAAATAAGAAATTCCGCTTCGTACTCCTGGTTGCGGGAGTACTTTTGTGAAAATCCTTTGCCGGGCGACGTTGAGGTGGTTGTCTAAAGGTAATGGACAACATGCATGAAATTTTCTTATTACGGATTCTGAAAATAGACCCTAAATTGGGGTGGGTTTAATTCATCAATGTTTTTTAAAAGTTCATTAAAGCCCCTAAAATTGACTTTGAAAGTCGAAATTTTCAAGGTTACGAAAAGTTGCAATATGGCAACTTCGCAAATAGACCACGCCTCCCGGCCAAAAAGTCTTGAGTTAAACAAGGTTCGACAGAGCAGCGTACTTTGTTTAAGTTCCCGGTTAGTTTGAATTTGAATTTCAAATACTTACGCGCTCAACTAATCTGTGTTAAAGAGTGGCATGAACATAATGATCTTAACGTGTAAGACGGAGACAAAAAGTCGAAAACGTTGCCGATTAGTGAACTTTCCGTAGATTTGAAAAGTGCGTTGGAAAATTATCATTTTCTCCGTAATTAGTGGGCTAATATGAAATTAAAAAAAAATTGTCGTATAAATTTCACTCCTCTATCGAGTCATAGAGTTTATTTCAAAATCCCCGTTTCATGCAAGTTGTCCATTTACACATTAAAGTCTTACGACCCCAGTGCGGGGTACAAAACATAAGGGATACAAAACAAAAGAGTATAAATCTTAAATTAAATTCAAATATTCAGGATTCGCGCCGCGTTTGAAATTTGAAAGATATTTCTTTTGTTCCCTGTAACTAGTAGGATCGCTACCAACTTGACGTTTTCCCACCAGTTTGACTTTTCTGTTGACTCCTGAATAAGTCTGTGTTGTCAGAAGCGGAATTTTTGGGCTATATAAAAAGTACCGGTTGGAATGGAACTTTAGATGAAAATTCTCTTTCGTCTCAAATAAATGCCTCGCTGTTGAACAAACACGAGGTGAGCTATTACTTTCCTGGTAAAACACTCGCTTGTTTTACACTACAACAAAGTATTATGTTGTGTTTGTTTATTTAATTATTAATATTAAATCTTGTTCTTTTCTTTTGCAAATTCATACACCAAGATCATTTTATGAATACATTGAACGCATATGAATTTTTCATAATCCGTTTGAGACTGTGTATTTTGTTGATATGTAGTTGTTTTGTCTTAGACCATGTGTGGCATAGAGGTACCTTTCTACGTGGGATTCTGATGTAATAGCCCATCTTCGAACACAGATGGCCACATCTAGCCGTTGGCCACATACTTCGGACTTTACATTGTAGGTATGGAGATTTCTTCGGTAGCTCCAGATTGGCAGATTGCACAGTTTCCGGCAACCTATCTTACTAACACTTCATATTGTGTTCAATGTATTACAGAATTCGATTTTTATTATTTTCTATTTTTTAAATTTTTGAAGTCTCTATATGTTTAGTTGACTTTTCCTTTATTCAATTTATAAATTTTCTGGTTTAATTTACACACTCCTAGAACATTTTGTCAGCATATACACATTGGTGGAGACATTGTGTTCCCGTGTCACAATAACCATTTGCCTATTGCTTTACCTTATCTTCGATCACAAAGACCGACTTTACTGAGCTCTTGGTCCAGGAGGGTGGTATATTCCAAGGTTTGGGGAGTTTTGTATTCTGTACTACCATTAATTTTTTTAGTTATTTTTACTTGTTTCTATATAGACTGCAAATATAAATATAAATTATTAATTAATTATTTTTATTTTCATATTTGAACATAATACAGTGTATGTTGTCCTCTGGTGACCTTGGTTATTATTTAAACTACTATTGATGGTTAGTTTGTATTATGTTTGTTAGTTTTTCAAATTTCAAACCGTTTTCCGTTTAATATATTTTTAAAATGAATTTTCGTGTTTTTTTATTTTCTGTCACACAGAAATTGTTAAAAAGAATTTGGAGTTGCATTCACAATGTACGGTCAAGATTTAAATATTTAAATTTTAATGTTTTGTTAAGATTATCAGGCGGGAAATTTAAATTTGGTTTTTCTTTCTAAATTTTCTTTGTTACCCTATTTTGGTAAGACTTCAATATCTAATTAAAAATAATATTTGTTTACATATGTATAAACCAACAACCCAACCTCAAACGTCACAGGAATTTTAATAAAGTTAAGAGGCGCTGGACAACGCGGGGGTAAAAATTAAAAAAAACTCAACTACCTTACCGTGATAGGCCAAAAAATATAGGTTTAATAGCGCAGTAGAAAGAAGAAAGGACGCATACAAAACAAATAAGCAAATAGAAAAAGGGAAAAAAGGCACTTACGTTGATTACGAGTTTCTGTGGTCCAAGTCGAACTGAGCTTTGGCGTCTGGAACAGCGTCTGTTGGCGTCTCTTTTGCGGAATCAGCGAGTAAAATGGGCAAAATGCCAAAAATAAAGAAAGCACAATGCATTAAGTGCAAAGTGGCGTGTTTTCTTCGACAGGGAAGAATTTTCTCGAGCGCCAGGTGTTTTTAGGCCCCTAAACACCAACCTGTACCTGTACCTGTACAAATACTGTACTTAGTGTAATTAGAGGGAAATTAATTACACTAAGACTAAACGCAATGAATTGACAAATAAAATCCCAAAAGAAGCAAATGAAAATATAAATTAATAGGGTATTTTATATAGAAAACCATTAAATGAAAACATGTGCTAAAGAGGGACTCAATTGAGACAATGAGTGTAATTAGAGGACGCTAATTACACTCGGAACAAATGACCAGAAAAGAAAAGAAAAGAAAAGAAAAGAACAGAAAAATGAATTCGAAGTTAAAAATGTAAACTAAAATCAAATTATGTCCGTAAAAAAATGCACGTACGTTTCATGTGATTCAGAGGAATTAAATGTTGGATAATTCAACCAGATGTAAACGATTAAGTAGTGTGTGAATCCAATAAAAGTACAGAGGAAAAAAGTAATAACAAAATGGGGTAATAAACATAGGAATTGGAAGCGGCGTGGCCAATAATACTTCAATGAATAAAATGATGTTGAACCAAATTAGTCGAAATGGATACTTGAAAATTACTTAAATAATCGAGACATCATCTCAATTGCACAAATCACATTGTAATTACAAAAAGGGTTTTTTGTACTAAGGAATTTCACATCGTACTCCTGACTGCGGGATTGTCTAAGGTCAACTAGCATAATTAAATAAAATAAATGTTTGTTTACAAATGTAAACAAACAATCTAACCTCACACGTCAGAGGAATTATATTAATTGTAATAATAATTAAGAGGCGCAAAAATAGGTTCGTTACAAATTAACATTATCATAATGATATCTAGTTAAAAGTTATTAATAAAAAAATAACAAAAAACGATGTTCGCTTTGTGCACTTTTGTGCAGCATTACATTAATAATTTAATTTGGTGTAGATCACAACAAATTTTTAACAATCAATTCTTATCGTTTTAAAGTAGGAAAAATGATGAATAAGCTGATATTTTTTTTGATCCCATAGTTGTTTAATAAGGAGGTATTAAAGCAACATTAAAAATAATAGATGAGTCGCGCGCGGATCTAAAATTTGTATTAATCCAATTTATGAGAAAACGGAAAAGAATTATAACAAACAATTTAAATTATTTGAAAGTACAAGAAAAAATGAAAATTTTGGTATATTTAACATTATCATAATGGTATTTAGTTAAAAGTTATTAAATAAAAAAATAAAAAACGATGTCACACTTTGTATTTTTCATGCATTCCGACATTCAAAATGTTATTACCAATTAAATGAATAGCTGAAACATGTACAGAAAAATTTTCGGTTTCTACCGGGAGTCGAAACTGGCTTTAGCTTTGGCTTTAACCGCCAATGCTCTGACCGCTGAGCTACAGTCTCCGAAGATTTTTCTGTACAGCTGCCTTATTGTTTCTTCAACTATGGAAGTTGACGAATTGTCAGTTATTCCTTTCGTTTCGAAACTCGCGGCATTAACATTTCCCGTGCGACGCACTGAACGTTTTAAGTTCTAATCTAGCAAGTGCTAGTAGAGGAGAATTCTTGCAGTACGGAGCCTGGAGTTATTACCAATTGCTAAAAAATTACTCTTAAAGACAAATTATATGATTTTAAAGAGCATGAAATAAAAAACAAATTGGTATATTTTACAATATCATATGGTTATTTAATTAGAAGCCATTAAATCAAAAAACGAAAAATGACAAAATCGATTCAAAACAATTTACATTATTTTAAAGTTCAAGGAGCAAGGTACGTATTGATATGTTACTTATTATTCTATTGTTGTTTAATTGGAAGCAATTAATTAAATATGAAAACGAAAAATTTTGTGGTACTATCCCATATAGCACATGACATACAATGGACGTCCAGATAAAGTCCAGATTAAATCCAAACGTCCAAGGACTTTACTTGGACGTCCATTGTATGTCCAACAATGACAGTCCAATGGATTACCATTTAATGTCCAAATTATATCTTAATATAATAAATTAAAACTGATATTCACTTTTTTAATAAACGGCATAGCAATTCCCATAGCAAGTCTCCCGGATAGTTATTGAAATATCAAATGTAATGCAATTTTTTTTGAACATTTTTAAATTCAAATTTCGCGCCTATTTAAGTATCGAAATAGCCACCTTGCAGCACATTCCTTGCCTGATCATAGTTGGCTGCCATATTGTTCAGTTTTCTTCAATGACCGCCATTTTAACTTATCAGCGTCCTAGCGTCGGTTGTTAAACGTTTAACTCTACTTTATCGTTATTTATCGTTATAATTATCAGTTTGTGCTTTTAAAATAGTTTCTTTATTGAACAATTAATAAGGGGTTATATTCTACATAAAAAAAGTAAGTGAGAAACTGTACATTAATTACTGTTTTTTTGGCGCCACAACATGTTTTAATAGTTTAATTTATATTTATGACCGATTTATCAATGTAAAGGATAATGTCCTGAAAATTTGTTTATTGTTATTTAACTGTTAAATACCATTAAACTACAAGATAAAATTGTTGATGAGATTGTTTAACCGCATATATACAACCGTATTGATAAATCGACCCTTAATAACGAATATTTAACTGTAAAAACCATGCTGATCGAACATAAAATGCGAAAAATATTGCTTCGGGATGGCATTCGATCTCGCCCGAAAACGGTAAAAATTGTCTATGCAGTTTTCACGTCAAACCATAAAAAAGTTTTTCTTGTCATTAATTTCAAGGTTATATATTCTACATTAATATGAATTCCATGAACAATCAAAAAATATTCCGAACCATTTATCGACAAGCCCAAGATCAAACAAAATTAGATTTTAAAAGAAAAAATTCGGTCAATGAAAATAAAATTATTCTCGACAGTGGTGCATGTTGATTGCGCAGTTTTCTTGTAGCACTTATTTTAAAAGAAACGCCCGAATAAACAGTTTAACATTATTTATTGAAGTAATTGTGGAAAAAGTATCACATATAAGAGATAACAATAATCGAACATTCTTCTTTGAAAGTTGTAGCAAAAGAGAGGGATTAGTATAAAAATGGATAATTAATTTCCCTAAATTAAACAGTTTTAAACCATTCTGGTGTACAAAATAAAGTCCCTAAAAATTAATTTTTAAATTCAAATATGTCCATATTTTAACAGTGCATCTGAGACATTTTCGAAAAATACATCCGCAGTCGACTGCGAATCAGAAATTTTCAACGATAAGAACGATCCAATAAGCGACAGTGTGTCTCATGAAAGTTCTTTTTCCGCTTCTTCCGAGGATTCTTCTAACTTTTTGAATAAGGACGATAGTTCTTCAGACGAATTCGAAGACGATTTAATTAATGTTCATCCACTAAATATTCAACATCCGTCTGAAAATGAACAACAATCTTTTTCTCAAGAAATTAGTTTGTGGGCTCTTGAACATGGTATTTCCCATTCAGCATTAAATCACCTCTTGCGCATATTGAAACCACATCATGCCGATTTACCAATTGATGCACGATCCCTTTTACATACTCCAAGAAAGGTCAAAAATCAGTTGAAAACGGTTCCTCCTGGCGTGTACTACCATTTCGGACTTAAAAAATGTCTCAACCAACTGTTATTTCAATACCCAGATGTAAATTGTACCTCAACCATTGAAATTCTTGTAAATGTAGATGACCTACCCATTTCTTCGAGCTCTTCAAGTCAATTTTATCCCATTCTTTGTTCGATTTATAAAACAAGAAATGTTGGCATAATTGGCCTGTATCATGAGCATGAAAAACCAACGAATGCCAATGACTATTTAAATGATTTCATAGTTGAGGCAATTGATTTAATCATTAATGAATTAATCTTCAATAATAAGCCATATTCATTTAAAATAAAAGGCCTCGTTTGCGATGCATCTGCCAAACCATTTATTTTTTATACTAAAGGTCATACTGGATATTCTTCGTGTACTAAGCGCGAAGTTTCTGGCGATTTCATCAATAATCGAATATGCTTTCCTCAAATTAATAATTTGAAACTGAGACACCACGATGAATTTGTAGCTAAATGTGACGAAGATCACCAATCTGGAACTTCACTACTTGAGTCCATTCCTAATATAAATATGATTAACATTTGTGCATTGGACTATATGCATTTAATTTGTTTAGGTGTTGTCCATAAATTATTATTATTTTGGTGTTGTGGAAAACCTCGAGAAAAATTGTCATTAATTCTAATCAATACAATTTCAACTTCATTACTTTCACTGCGACAATGTATTTCTTCCGATTTTGTACGAAAACCCAGGTCATTAGCAGAACTGAGACGGTTTAACGCCACCGAATTTCGTCAGATCTTATTTTATACTGGCCCAGTGGTTCTCACAAATGTTTTAAACCGAGACAAATATTTAAATTTCCTGTGTTTACATGTAGCTTGTTCGATTTTGTGTAATGAAGAACATTTGAAATTACACAAATCTTACGCTGATTCTCTTTTGCTATATTTTGTTGAAACGTTCAAAATTTTATATGGTGCTCATAATATGTCAGTAGTTATCTTGGGGTGATACTGTGACACAATGGCGCTTCTGATGACACATACCATCAGCAGAGACCATCCAATAGGGGGGTCTCCAGAAGGTCCTACAAGAATTTCTACAAGAAGTGCAAAAGAAGTCTTGTACACGGTAAGACATTCCTAGTCACATGTGATGGCATGTATCCATCCTCAGGGCCCATCCAATAAGGGTGTGGTAAGGGGATGATCTCCAGAAGGAGACGGTCCAACAAAAAGAAGTAGAAGAACTTCTTCAAGAGGTGCGCTGCAGAAGAAGTCTTGTATATGAGCACGCACACGTACTCACACATACATGCATCACGATATGGGTATGAGGGATGTTTTCCTTGTTGGTGATGGACACATAGGCGCGCACGCACGTACACACGCACGCATACAAGACTTATCCAGCTAAGGCCAGGGTAGGCTGGTCATCTCCAGAGTATTGTAGAAGAGATTTAAGAAAAGGTGTTGGTGATGGATAGAAATTTAAAAAGGAAAACTAGAAACTAGTGTAACATTTTACCAATAGATTTCACTAGTGAAAAATTGATTTTTCTTGTACATATAAAATAATCGAATTTATTTCGGTATGGATCAGGCTGGGCTGGGCCGGGCCAGGCTAGGCTGGGCTGGGCTATTGGAGAATTGATTGATTGATTGATTAGTTAATTAGTAATTTTGGGTATTTATTGAAATATTTATTTAGTAAAAAGTGACCAACATTATCTAGTGACTGCAGCGCGATTCGAACCTGTGCTATATCAATGCTACTTACCTACAAATACATTACATTTAACACTAGGCTAATGAGATCATTTAAATAATTCTGTAGAAATAACATAGAACATCTTTCCATTTTTGTTTTAGAACACAGCGATATTTAAATTTAAATTATGCGCATAAGAAATCTGTGACATTTAATTTAAGAGGAGGCGGTGTTATTTAAATGATATATAATTTTTTAATGCTACTATTCATTACAGTTTGAAATTTTAAAAAATATTCTCTATCTTTTGTTTTTAAATATTTTTATAATCAATTTCAGGTTTAAAACAATATATAAAAAGGATTTTTAATAAAATTAAATCATTAATGTGGTGTTGTTGGTATGTGAACATTGTTAGTTTTTAATCAAAATGAATGATCATATAATTTTACTCTCAGATCGTTCATCAATTTTAAGTTGTAAATTCTCACCAGCTTTAATATTAAATGAAGTATATTTTAGTTAGCTTTATTTTAGCTTTAGTTGATTTTATTAGTTATCATACAATTAATAATGTTACTAAAGAGAATAACAAATTTCATTTCTCTATACCTACATTAGAGAAGAAATTTACACATACCAATAAAATATATGAAATAACAATTGATCCTGGATTGTATGAAATAAAAGATATAGCACATTTTATAGAAAAAGAGAGAAAAAAGATAGTAGAAAAGAATGAGAAAGATTATTTGTTATCTATTAAGGCAAATTTAAATACATTACATTGTGAAATTAAATCGGTTTACAATATTCATTTTGATGAAGAACATTCAATTGGTTCTTTATTAGGATTTAAAAAAAAATTTATTATGCTGGTATTAAGCATATATCAAAAAATCCAATTAATATTTCAAATGTGAATGCAATTTGTATTGATTGTTCTTTAGTAAAAAATTCACATGCTGATAATAAAGAGACTCACATATTACCTACATTTTACCCACTTGTTGTTCCAGGTGAAAAAATAGTAAATTCCCCCACTACCTTAATTTATTTACCAATCAAAACAAACTATATAGATGAGATTATAGTTAAAATAGTTGATCAAAGTGGTAATTTAATTAATTTTAATGGTGAATTGATCACAATAAGGTTGCATTTAAAATCTATTCTAAATAAATAGTAAATTCGTGATGGTTTTTAGATATAATAGGTCTAATTCATTTATTGTTTCTTCTTATGAAAATATCAATAAAAATACTATAAATAAGAAGATGAACTTTAAAAACTTTAGTAAGAAAGTGAATGTAATGAGATTAACATCTGAAAATAAACAATTTCTTCAATCTTTAGGGTTTAAAGTTCTAAATTAAAATTTAAAAAATGAGTTCCATTTTACCTATTGGACAAGAGCTCTATAATGATGATACTATTACAGCAAAGCAATTTCATTCGTATTATCCATATTCTAGTTCCAAAATATCTTTATCGGATGAAATAAGATTTCCAATTCAAACACAAAATATATTATAATATAATATATAACCCAAGTTTTATATTAATTGAAGGTAAAATTGTTAATCAAGATGATACAGTAAGTAATACAATTAAACTTATAAATAATGGTGTTGCATTTATGTTTGATGAAGCAAGATATGAAATTGGAGGAAAAGTTGTTGATAGGTGTAGAAATGTTGGTATTACTACCACTTTAAAAGGTTACGTTTCTTTTATAAAAAATGATACTGACCGATATGAACATACTAGTTGGAATCATTTCAACTATCCTAATATAATTAATACAACTGGACATTTTAACATTTGTTTACCTTTAAAAAATTTATTTGGATTCTGTGAGGATTATAAAAAGATATTAATTAATATTAAACAAGAACTTGTATTATTGCGGGCCTCAACAGATTTAAATGCAACAATAACAACAGAACATAATGAAATACCTAAAATTGAAATAAATCGAATAGTTTTTAAAATACCACATATAGAAGTATCTACAGAACAACAACTTAAATTATTAAAGAATGTTGAAAGTGGTAAAGATATAACTATGAATTATCGATCCTGGCAGCTATTTGAACAACCAAATCTATTTTCAAATAGTAAAAATCATATATGGAATATTGTTTCTTCAAGTCAACTTGAAAAACCACGTCATGTTATTAAAGGTTTTCAAACAGATAGAAAAAATAAAACAACTATGAATATGAGTCATTTCGATCATTGTAATTTAACAAATATAAAATTATTTATTAATTCAAATGTGTACCCTTCTTTTTTATAAACCTACATATACATATAACTAAGTACCAATACATGCATAATAAAAATTATAAAATCCAAATTAAATGTTTTATTTTCTCATTCATCGTCATCTTCATCTATTAAATCATACCCCTGATGTAAGAATTCCTCATCTAGAATACGAGCCACCTCTTTCTTGGTTCTATCATTTCTCTCTTTTTGAATTTTCAAATTTTCATTGGTAGAGGTGATTGATTTATTTGATGAAGAAGACGAAGAAGAATGGTGTATGGCTGGAATAACATTTAAACCATTTGTAATTGATGGAATGTTTTGATCCAAATCTTCATTTGGTTCTAATCCAAAGTTATATTTGCGTACTAAATTCTCAAATATCTTTAAATCATTTTCATTGTCAATGCAGCTCTTCATATATTTCATTGGAAGATCACAAAATTTATTCATAAGAGTGAATAAATTTCTTGATAAAGAAATAAAGTGACTTCTTTTGGCGTATAAGATAATTTAATAAAAATTGTTTCTTCATTACGAGAATAAATATCTCGAACACCGTATCTAAAAAATAATAATAGAAAAAATATAATTAAATAAGTTTTAAATATTTAATGTTGAACTTACTTGAATATGTGTTTTAACACAATTAAAGCATGTTCTATTGGTAATTCTTGAAGTTCAGTTATTCTAACAACAACAGTACAAGGTATAGTTGCCATCACGTTTTGTTTATATTGTTAACAATTAAAGAAATTACTAAAACTAAAACTAAAATTTTTATATATGGGGGTTATATATAGTTATAGTGACTAAGTCATATGCGCATGTCTTTTTTTCATTTAAAATAGGAGGTTAAAACTATTTATAGTGGTAATTAATTCAAGAAATTGTTATTATATTCACTTTTAGAGAGATTCAAGTTTATATAATATTACTTACAGTTAGTTAGTATAGTAC
This sequence comes from Silvanus unidentatus, assembly GCA_963930825.1. Classification (NCBI taxonomy): domain Eukaryota; kingdom Metazoa; phylum Arthropoda; class Insecta; order Coleoptera; family Silvanidae; genus Silvanus; species Silvanus unidentatus. The sequence goes on along the minus strand of OZ005758.1, from coordinate 19,067,195 downwards.
AACAGTTTTTTGTGTGAATATCACTTTGAAATAAACAATATATAAGGTAAAACAATTTATTTGTAATAATTGATTGATAATTGATTTATATATAATTAAACTTTGTAGAATTAAAAAAAATGGATTTGTCAACAGTAAATCCTTTAACATTAGATTTACTAACGAAAGAGATGGTTAATAAAATAAAACAAGTTGGAAAATTGATTAAGACTGAAGAGGAATTCATAAAATTCAACAAATTTTTTAAAAAAAGTGTTATATTATTTAAGAAATATTTTCAAAACATAGAGAAAAAGAATAGATTTGTTTCCTATGCAAAATTAGAAGCTCATCTAGCTTTGTTTTAATATTATAAAGAGCAATTTAAACATAGATATAAAAAAGAGTTTGTTAATAAGAATAAAAGAAAGACTTTAAGACAACAGTTAATGTGGGTGGATGTTGAATCTTGTTTCAATAATCGATTAAAAACCGGGGCTATTTTAAATTATAATATAAAGGATCCAAATATTTTTTTTAATAAAGCGTTTAGAAGTTTTGCAAAAAAAAAATAAAGAAGCCCTAAAAAAGTCTCTTATTAAAGTAAATGTTACTTTCTTTGCAAATTTCATTAAACCACAAACTGGTGAAACGGATATAAAACATTTTACAACAAAAAATCAAACAATTGATTTAAATACTAATTTAAAGAAGTTTTATAATGAAAATATAAAAGACACAATAATATCGAAATTAGAAACTTATCAAGAACGGGAAACTGGCCTTGCACTATATGATATCATACAATTAAAGGTACATATAAACACTTATGACCCGATTAATGTAAGTGCACCAACTTGTATAAGTATTAAATTACCAAGTTGGGTTCAACTAACAAAAGCAACATTAAATGTTAAAAACAAAGATAATCATTGTTTTTTATGGAGTGTAATTGCAGCTCTTTATCCAGCTAAAAAATCTAAAAATCCTTGTCGGACATCTTCATATCCTCATTTTTCAACTAAATTAAATTATGATGGAATTGAATTTCCAATGACTTTAAGACAAATTCCAAAATTTGAGAAAATTAATAATATGTGTGTTTACATTAGAAAAACCAGTAAGAGAAAATAACAATAATAAAGAAATAGTCGTTCCACTCTACTTAGGAAAAAAAAGATTTTATTAATAAAATAAATTTGTTAATGGTTTCATGCAGTGAAAAAAATCAAGAGTCTGATAATGAAATAGATTCAAGAAAAATACAAAATTATAAAAACATATTTCATTTTGTTTTAATAAAAGATTTGTCTCGTTTACTTAGTCAACAAACACGATATTGCCATCACAAAATGTATTTCTGTGATAGATAAATCGCTTTAAAACAATCAGTTCTTTAAATAGTCACCAGTTTGATTGTAAAAAAATGAACAATGTAAAAATAACATTACCCGTGGGTGATGAAAAAATTCTTAAGTTTTCTCATTATAAATACAAAGAAAAAGTACCTTTCGTTTTATATTGTGATATTGAAAGTTTACTAATAAAATACAATGATTTGAATATTGATAGTAATACAAAGAAATATAAAAACATGAGGCATTTAGTGTAGCATATTATTTTAAGTGTTTATATGATAATTCTCTTTCATTTTACAATTCTTATACTGGTAAAAATTGTATTTCCTGGTTTGTATTACAATTACAACAATTGGCATTTAATTTAGATGGTATATTTAAAAATCCATTACGTATGATTCCATTAACGGAAAACCAAAGAAAGGAATATGAATCATCCAAATATTGTCATATATGTGAAAATCCATTTGAAGAAAATAATTATGTAAAGGTAAAGGTAAAAGATCATTTTCATTTATCTGGTGTTTATAGAGGAGCAGCTCATGCAGCCTGCAATCTAAATTATAAAGATTCCCATATTGTACCTATTATTTTCCACAACTTAAGTGGTTATGATAGTCATTTTATAATTAAAAGTTTAGGCACTGAAATTCCGGGATCTATACAATTATTACCTATAAATAAAGAGAAATACATTTAATTTTCGAAAAAAATTAATGGTACCAAGATAGAATACAGATTTCTCGACTCCTATAGGTTCATGGCGTGTAGTCTAGATAAATTAAGTTCATATTTGTCTGATGATGATAAAATAATAACAAAGGCTTATTGTAAGAATGACCATGAATTTAATTTATTAAAACGTAAAGGTATTTTCCATATGAATATTTTAGTAATTGGAATATATTAAGGGAAACTAAGTTACCTAAAATTGATGATTTTTATGATGAATTAAATGATCAACACATAACCAATGAAGATTATGAACATGCATTAAATGTTTGGAATACTTTTCAAATATCAAATTTACAACAATATGCTGAACTCTATTTAAGAACAGATGTATTGTTATTAGCTGATGTGTTTGAAAAATTTAGAAATGTTTGTTTTGATGCTTATAAGTTGGATAGCTTACACTATTATACCGCACCTGGATTTTCGTTTGATTGTTGTTTAAAAATGACTAATGTAACATTAGAATTAATGGATGATGTAGATCAAATTCTTTTCATTGAAAAGGGTATAAGGGGTGGAATAAATCATTGTGATAATAGGTATGCTAAGGCATGTAATAAATATATGGATAACTACAATTCTAATGATCCACCATCTTATTTAATGTATTTCGATTTAAATAACCAATATGGTCATGCAATGTGTGCTCCCTTACCTACAGGAAATTTTGAGTGGATTAAAAATGTTGAATATTTTAATATAGATACAATTCTATGTATATCTGATGAATCTCAATATGGATATATATCTGAAGTAGATCTTGAATATCCAAAAACTCTATTTGAGTCGCATAAAGATTTACCATTATGTCCTGAACATATGGTACCACCCATGGCAAACAATAAAATTAAAAAATTACTCACTACTTTTTATGATAAAAAAAATTATGTAATACATTATATAAATTTAAAGCAAGTTTTAAATTTGGGGTTGAAATTGAAAGAATCCATAGAATTCTAAAATTTACACAATCTCGTTGGATAAAACCATATATAGATCTTAATACAATGCTTAGACAAAATAGTAAAAATGAATTTGAAAATTTTTTTCTAAATTAATGAATAATTCATTTTTTGGAAAGACAATTGAATCAGTACGAAAATATAAGGATGTGAAGATAGTAACAAAATGGGGTGGAAGATATGGAGCTCAAACTCTAATTGCAAAACCCAATTTTCATAGTTGCACAATTTATGATAATAATATGGTTATAATTGAAATGCAACGATTAAATGTTAAATTTAACAAGCCTATATACATTGGATTTTGTGTCTTAGATATTTCAAAAACATTTTTATATGACTTTCACTACCAATATGTATTAAAGAAATTTGGACATAATAATGCCAAATTACTATACACAGATACTGATTCATTGATTTATCAATTCAAGGTTAATGACATATATGAACATATGAAAGAAGACATTGATAGATTTGATACATCAGACTATCCACCAGAAAATGTTTACAATATACCACTAAAAAATAAAAAGAAACTTGGGTATATGAAAGATGAATTGTGTGGGCAAATAATGGAAGAATTTGTTGGACTTAAATCAAAAATGTATTCATTTAAAGTATATAATAATATAAATTGTGTAAAAAAAGCTAAAGGAATTAAAGCATCAGCATTACGAAAAATTACATTTGAAGATTATTATAATTGTTTATTTTATAACAAGTCAATGAATGTTAGTCAAAATTTAATAAGATCTAATAAACATGAAGTATATTTAATTAAACAGAATAAAATTGCTCTCAGTCCTCATGATGATAAAAGAATTGTAAACTATATTTATACAGAAACATACCCATATGGAATGTTAGACTAGTTGTAATAAAGTAAAAAAATGTATAGGATTATACGTATATATTCAAAGATATTTAAGAAATATTATTAGTTTGTTAAAATAAATTGAATGAGAACGCTTATTGGAATTTATATTACCTAAAATACAATTATTAATAAAATTATTATAAATATGTGTGTTTGTAATAAATAAATGATATAGTAATATGAATTATTTCATCTATTAATTTATATTTAATTTGTAATAAACAAGGAGTGGGGAAAACCAATAAATTATTTAATCAATTGAAATTTATCTAATTTTAGTTTTAAATGAGAAATAGTACTAACCAGAAGTAATTTTAAATTCATCATTCCAAAAAAAATGTTTATAATTGATGTGCAAGGTTTTCAACACACAAACTTAAATTTTATTGTTCGAGAAATTGCGAATAATAAACATAAAACTCATTTTATAATCATCTGTTAATATGAATATGAAGAAAATTGAGAAAAAAGTCACTTTTAAAGAATCGATAGAAATATACACATGGCTACTCGCTTATCAATATTCTCGAAATGGATCTCAATGGACCAATTCAGTTATTGATAGAGAACATTTTAAACGACGAATTCAAGAACTTTCCCCCATAATTAACCCTATAATATTTAAAAAATATGTGAAATATTTGGAACAAATTATATCTCCTATATTAAAAAAAATGTAATTCAAATAAAATAAATTATTTTTTATAATTTAAATATTTCTTTTTATTTTAAATTCATATTATATTCTATAAAACAATTTATACATACATATAAAATGAATATCTGTTATAAATATACCTAAAAACGTAGATGTTTTTCTCCAGCAGAACTCATAAATTCTTTATATCTACATACCCAACAAACTCTGTCATTTTCCTGTTCAAGGTCATTTTCACCACCACATTTCACACAGGGTACGCTTTTTATAGGAACTGGCATTGTATTGAATAATAAACAAATTAATAAAAAAACAAAATATATAACTAAATAATTGTTTAATTACTATTGTTAATTAAAAATTTTAAACATAGATGTCCACAATTAAAGGTGTTGAAGTGTTGATATCTTGTATAGTTATATGTAATATAAACTGGACCATTCCCACTAAACATGAAACATCTATGAAACATTTCAAATGATACTATTTAAGTAAAATTTGAAACATCTTTATGAAACATTTTTGCAACGTTTTTGTAACAATCTAAATAAATACATTAATAAATGAATGTTTATGAGACATTTTATCAATGTCGGAAATTATACATATTTGTTATTAATGTAAACATTTCAAACACATTTCGGTTACATCTTTTAAATAAATTAATTGTTGGCGCATGCGCGATATGTTGATGGTGGGAGTAACTTTAACTGCGTGTTGCGTGTAATTTCCCAATTCTCATTGTAGAAGCCTTTTCCAATCCAATTTTGTGGTCATTGTATGTAAATTTGTACTCGTAGTTGAATTGTCCTCTTTGCATCTTTGCTATATTATGCTATATATGGAAACTAATTCACCGGTAAGTACTATAGTCTTTCTTTTCTACAATATATTTTTGTGGTTCTCATTATAAACTTTTACAAAAACCATTTGTAAGGTTATGTTAACAGGTTTGCCGGCTTTTTATATTTTTGTACAAAATTGAAAGTACCTATATTTTTATTGTTTAAAGGTGTTATATGTATAACATACACAATGAGTGAAATACGCCGAAAAAATAAATTTTTAATCTCCAAACGTCACCTTCGACGATTAGTTGTGCAAGAGCAATTGGCCAATTCAACCCGCAATAAATTTTGTAACTTACAAATTCGTTGTGCTCCTGCTGATCCTGATGTGGCTTCAACTTCAACTTCAAGTTTTTCAAATTTAATCAGTAACGAATATGTTCCAAAGAAACTTTCTAATGAAGAATTAAATACAAGTAGAAATACAAGCGGATCTGAACCTCAAAGAGAATTGTTGCAAAATTTCGAGTTCGCACGACTCGGAGAAAAAATTAACACATTTCATGAAATACATATATTAAATTCTAATAGCGATTCGCCTAATAATAATATATTTAATAATCAGGAACAATTTTTAGAAAAAATTAAACTTTGGACGGTAAAATATAGGTCCCTGTTATCGCAGCAATGTATTAACGAATTATTAGGAATATTAAGACAGGAAGGTTTTCTTTTTCCCAAAGATAGTCGCACATTTTTAGATACTAAAAAAGTAGTTAGCGATTCAAACAATTCGGAATTAGTTAGGACGTCGAACGGCCAATATCTGCATATGGGTATAGAATCTGCATTAAAAAGTAGATTAGCCGATAAACAAAATATTTCTTCAATGTTTGATGACAATATAATTAAATTAGATTTAAATATTGACGGCTTGCCTTTAGCTAAATCTTCTACAAGTCAATTTTGGCCAATTTTATTATCGATAGTACATATGAATATGAATATTTCGGAACCATTTATCGCTGGTATTTATCATGGTTATAAAAAATCAGAGAATATTGCAGAATTTCTTAATGCGTTTGTCATCGAAATTGAGTTTTTGGAGAAATATGGTATTACTGTTGAGAATGTGAATTTTTCTGTTAAATGCAATAGAATTATTTGTGATGCTCCAGCAAAAGCATTTGTATTAGGAATAAAAGGACACACGGGTTATCATTCATGCACTAAATGCACCCAAGAAGGTGAATTTGTAAATGGACGTGTTACTTTTCCCGATTTAAATTTCACTTTACGTTCCGATGAATCTTTTAAAAATAAAACCGATGAAAACTATCATATCCATTCAAGTCCCTTGGAAAGTCTATCTGTGAATTTAGTAACTCAAGTACCACTTGATTATATGCACGTTGTTTGTTTAGGAGTGATGAAACGTTTAGTCACATTTTGGATAAAAGGTAACAGAAATGTTCGAATTATAAATACCGAAAAACTTAAAAAACTGTCGGATAATATTCGCAAAATTAGGGGTTTAATACCTCAGGAATTTGCTAGGCAACCTAGGGACTTAAATGAAATTGACCGTTTTAAAGCATCAGAATTGCGACAATTGCTCTTATATACAGGCCCTCTAATTTTAAAAAATTCACTTTCCAAATGTCAATATGATCATTTTTTATCACTACATGTTTCAATCAGAATATTATGTTCCCATGATCTCTGCAAACAACAACATTTATTGGATGAAGCGTATAAATTGTTGCAATATTTTGTTACCTATTATGGTCATTTGTACGGTTTCGAATATATAACACATAATCCCCATAATTTATTACATCTGCCTAATGACTGTAAACTTCATGGTACATTGGATGAATTATCTGCTGTCAAATTTGAAAATTATCTTTATAAATTAAAAAAAATTATCAAATGTTCACGACATCCATTGCAGCAATTAAAGAATAGAATTCAGGAGTGGAATTTTTTAACATCAAACACTGAAGACACTTTTCCTCGTGTTGAACATCAATGTGAAATATTTGAACTGACTAACGAATTATTTAGTACTTCATTTAAAACACTCTTTCTTAAAAATTTTACAATTACCCTCAAAGAGAAAGATTCATGTGTAATGCTGTTAAATGGTACTGTTTGCATTATAACAAATATTTTTCAAACATTGAGCAAAGAAATATACATATCGGGAAAAACTTGTATAAAGAAGAGTTCTTTTTACACAAATCCTTGTAATTCTCAATATCTGTTTAATATTTTTATCGCAGAAGAATTTTCGAAAAATATAAATTGTACTGTCTTATGGTCGAAAATTAAATGTAAATGTATGAAATTAATAATGCCAGAAGCGACATTCCTAATAGTTCCTTTGTTACATGATGAGCGTTAAAACAATGTTATATATTTATAATACAAAGCAATAAATGATTTATTAATTAATTACTTTTAGAAATATTTACAATTTTAAATTAATAAAATATACTGTTAACATATATTTACAAAATACAGGTACGCAAACTTTTTAGATTTTCATTTAGAATTATAAGTTCTAGATCTGTTTAAAATAACTTTTGCCACTTATTTTAGTGCTGGACTGTAGTAGAATTTCAAGATTCAAATAATGAAGTGTCCACAATACCTGTCCATTGGATTTTTAAAAGAGAAGACATAACATATTGCCATTGGCCAAATTCTAAAGTGAGGTCTAATATACGGAAAGGATCACCCATTCAAAAACAGTGGAACATATATAAAATTAGAATATTAGCAAATAATTTCGGTATGTATATATTTCACAAAAATATTGTTTTAAATTCAATAAGTATATTGACATCTTTATTTGCAGATTCTTACACACAAGCATTGGCAATTGAAAAGCAAAAAGAAAATTTTACTTCCTCATCAGAAGATAACAATTATCAAAAAACTATCTAGTTCTGGGAGGAAACGAAAGGGAGGAAACGTCCAAAATTACTAATTAACTAATCAATCAATCAATCAATCAATTCTCCAATAGCCCAGCCCAGCCTAGCCTGGCCCGGCCCAGCCCAGCCTGATCCATACCGAAATAAATTCGATTATTGTATATGTACAAGAAAAATCAATTTTTCACTAGTGACATCTATTGGTAAAATGTTACACTAGTTTCTAGTTTTCCTTTTTAAATTTCTATCCATCACCAACACCTTTTCTTAAATCTCTTCTACAATACTATGGAGATGACCAGCCTACCCTGGCCTTGGCTGGATAAGTCTTGTATGCGTGCGTGTGTACGTGCGTGCGCGCCTATGTGTCATCAACAAGGAAAACATCCCTCATACCCATATCGTGATGCATGTGTGTGTGTGTGTGTGTAAGTGTGCGTGCTCATATACAAGACTTCTTCTGCAGCGCACCTCTTGAAGAAGTTCTTCTACTTCTTCTTGTTGGACCGTCTCCTTCTGGAGATCATCCCCCTACCACACCCTTATTGGATGGGCCTTGAGGATGGATACATGCCATCACATGTGACTAGGAATGTCTTACCGTGTACAAGACTTCTTTTGCACTTCTTGTAGAAATTCTTGTAGGACCTTCTGGAGACCCCCCTATTGGATGGTCTCTGCTGATGAAAATTATTTATAGTCTCTAAAAAAATTTATTCGGAAAGGCGATAAACCTCTAGAACAAGTCGTGTCAAGAATAATTGAAAATGATTTTCTTAAGCCAGTCGCCTTAATTTGTGAAGAATCAGATTCTTTCAAATTAAAAAGTGAACATTATAACGGCCCTCTTGTATCAGGCACTACTGGTTCTCAATTTAAGGAAGTAAAATTCAATAAATTTACTGTAAAAAATTCTAAAAGAAATGATTGTTGCAGTTTGAGCGATGTTGGCAATATATGTGTAAAAAATTTTTTGAGTAATAGTAACGGCGCATTTGTCATTGGCTTTAAATTTTAAAATTTAAAAGATTTTTACGTGGAACCATGTAAATCGTCCACTTTTGGCATTTATTCAGTTTTGCATCAAGATTTTGAAAAAATTTCAATGTGGAACATTGAAGAAATTTCCCAGAAATGTGTTCAGTTAGACTACGAAAATGGGTCTGTTATTTTTCCATTATTACATAATGAACAAAATCAGTAAAAAAAATTAAAAAATACAAAATAGAAATGTAAAAAAAACATAATAAAAAACTAAAACCAAAAAACCAATTCAAAGTAAATAACTAATTCAAAATAATAAAAATCATTTTTTGTATTCTTTGTCAACAACCAAAACTTATTAAAAATGTAAATCATATTGAACGAATTAACTATTTCATACCATTTTTACATGTTCCAATTTTTTTTCGCAAATATTTCAGCCATAAAAACAATTAATATGGATCATTGGATGGTTGTTAAATTTGTTGAAGACAATTCAGTGAAAGCGGTACCAATAAGTTGGGTGATAGGTTCCCAATGTTATTGGCCACCTTTTCCCGACAAGAAAAGAATTGTAGAAGAAATTAGGAAGTGTAAAGCTCCTGATCCTATTAAGTGGCAACTATTCGACGTTATCTTTTTCCGAAACAACGTATGTGGTAATAATTTATTAAGCATACCTTGCGTAAAGAAGGTTCGGGTTGCGTTTTAATGAAGAACGGTATTCAACGTTACTTTGGGTTTTATTGATAACTACATATGAAGAGAAACATTTGTTCCTTGTTACAGCTAGAACTTACGACTACTCACTAATTGACAATACTTATTTGGAAGGAAATTACGAGGTTTGTTGTTCCACTAAAAATGCTTATTCATATTATTGGCAATCTTTTCGGGTTTCCTGACTCCCTTACACTTCTTCCAATTACCTCGAACTCCAATGTTTCTTCTAGTGGAAACTGCAGCGAACTCTCGGAAAACGGCTGTGCAGCGGCTTTTATACTGCTCCCACTCATTTTCCTACTACCTCTCCCACTTCTAATAGTGGAATTTGCAGTTACAAATTTAACTAGTAAAAATAACTAATATGTCAAATGACATAACCTCTAATGATATTTATAACGGTAAGTTATAGTGAATTTGTCTTTTAATTACTAATTTTTACTGTATTTCAGGTTGATAAGTGTGCCGCATAAACATTTACATATATATAACACTTTAATTAATTCGTCCGTTTAATTCTTTCAGCGTAATACGTAAAAAAATGTGTTTAAATGTAAGTACATAAATTCTATCTAACAGTTTACAATTCTAATTAACTATTTTCTTTCTTCTAGGTCCTCCAAATCCATCATCCATTCTCCAGATATCCTTTTCTTTTCTATTACGGCCAAAACACTTCGTTACAAAGTCGATGTCAAACTTAGACTTGAGGTGATTAATAGCACCCACTATCACTTTAATTAGTTCATTACTATCACAATGTCGCAAGTTTTTCGTCATTTTGACTGGTATAATAAGTTTAAGCGTCTATAATCGCATATAAATAGTTTTAAAACGTTTAAAGTCGCTCAATTGTTAATTTTTTCACTAAGAAGGGTCGCAAATTAAACCGTGCTGTAGAAGAGCACTGTTAAAAACACTTTACAACACATTTTAATACGCGAAAAGTCACTAAGTTAAGTCACTAAGTTGGGAATTTTTTCAGTTGTCACGAGATTCAAGATTCAAAGACATTTATTGATCAACTTTATATACAAGGATTCATACAAAATACAAGGTATTAGGTACTTAGCCAAGCAAATGATACATTAATGTTTTCTTTAGTTCCTATATTAAACATATATCACCTAAAAGATTAATTTTAAATTATGTTAAATAAGTGTTTTAGTGGTATGATTTTAATATATGGGAAAAAGTCCAAATGTAAAAAACCCAATAGATGCCCTATACTAACTTAACCTAAAACTATACACTATACATATTCAAATTATTACTTATTAAGTAGGATTCGTTTTAGTTTAAATATACAATGAAACTAATTTTACAGTAATATGTTATTAGTTAATTTGTTTTAATTTATAAGGTGCATTTTCTTTTGTGAATTGGCCAATTTTTCCGTCTTATCCAAATTTTTTGTTTTATAATTGAAGAATTTTGTTGAATGTCTAAGAATAATTTCATAAATTGTTTCTATTTCCGCTTCTGCATGTAAATCCACAATTGGTGTTTCGTGTTTTTTATTTAAAATTATTTTTAAGCATTTATTTTGCATAATCTGGAGTTTGTTAATATGCAATTTTGCTGCGGAACCAAAAATCGGACAAGCATATAATATTATCGGTTGTATTGATGTTTTAAATAAATGAATTTTTAATTTTTTATCTAATTGACAAGTTATTGACAGTAATGGAAACATTATTAACAGCATAGTTGGCTTTTTTAACTACATTTGCAATATGGTCTTTAAATAACAGTTTTTCAAGGGATTCACTCTATCGATTACATCGTCGTAGAACACCATGTTATTATTTACACTAACTTTTCTTCTCTTAGAGAAATGCACCACATTAGTTTTACTAGTATTCACTTGACAAACTGTGACTGTGTTACTTGACAAAACACTATTCACTTTTACTTGAAATGTTTTATTTCTTAAGTAGTTTGAAATAATTTTAATTAAATATGACGAAAACTTAAAAGAGATTAATTTATATATGGGACCTGATATACATACAGTGTCGAAAGCTCGCTCAATGACCAAAGTTAATACAGTTGTTATCCTATTTATGTTGTAATATCTCGTAATTTCATCAACCAGCTTTGCCATTTGTAGTTCTGTACTTTTGAATTTCCGGAACCCGAATTGTTCCGATATCAGAATGTCCTTCCGAAGTTCTTCTTTCTGAAGTCTACTGAGAATAAGTTTTCCTAAGATTTTACCAAGTATTGGCAATAAACTAATAGGACGATAATTTTGTGGAAATTTGTCGTCTTTATCAGGTTTTTTAATAGGAATGATAAAAGCATTCTTCCATTCTGATGGAAAATAACCCAAAGCGAAACAAGCATTATAAATATAATTTAACTGGACAATCGCTTTACTCGGGATGTTCTTCAATAGTATATTTTGGATGCCATCTTCACCTGGCGCTTTATTCGGTGTTTAATCATCTTACTTTGTAACAGTGCAAGACTAATGTGGGTTTATGTTAAAGTGATAACATAAGGGTTGAATCAAACTAATTGTTGTAAGGAATTAGTCTAATTGATCTATTCTAATTGATCTTGACAATATATACATAACATTTGTAATACTTTTATGACGTAGGTCAAGTAACAACAATGGTAATGAAATGTTGCTGATGCGAGAATTATGTAATTGGTCGTACTATTCGCACATAATGCTGAGGTGACACTTGTGTAATTGCTTACAGATGTTTATAAATACAATTGTTTTTATAATGAACAAATAAGAATCATAAACAAATGATTACAAATTCTGTTCATTTATGAACATTCGGTTTCAGATGTTTAATTACAAATTTGAATTATTTCTTTTGGATCCGTTCTATTATCTGGTTCCAATATTGCTCTTTCCTTCATGAAATTTTTTATATTCAAACTCATTAACTTATCCGTTTCGTTATCTGACATGTGGTCAGTGTATCTGTGAATTTTTTATGTGTTAGCCAATGCTTCAGCTTTACCTTCGTCTGTATCCTCAATATCCCATGGTCTATGTAAAGTAGGAAGAATATATTCTCTATTTCTGTTTTTGAAGTGTTTATGTACTTTCCAAATTGACTTATCTTTTAAGTGAAGTTTACGGACATAATTTTCCCATTTTTCTTGTTTCACTGAAGATAATTGTGGTCTTAATAATGAATTAAGGTCATTAACTTCCATTTTAAGCTGATAAGTCCTGTTCCTTTGATATTGACGTCTTATGTTATTGCGCTCTTTTATCAGATCTTCTAATTCTTGGGGTATTTCCAAATTGCGCTGTTTAGATGACTTGTTGGAATAAATTTACACTTTGCTTCAGTAATAACGTGCACTAATTATTTAACTTCTTCGTTAATTAGTCCAACAGTTTCGATTACATTATTTATATGCAAGTTTTCATTAATAAAATTACGAAAATCTTTCGTAATTGGCATGGCCAATTGTACTATATCGATTTCCATTGTCTGGAGTATGCCTGTGATCTTTTGGTGCTTTTATTAGAAAACTTTCCCTGTCAGATATTTACCATTACAATACCAGTAATTTACCATTTTTATTCGTTGTTGGGCAATTCCATAATATATTTTTACAGTTTAAGTCACCTGCAATTATAACTTTGTCTCCCACATTTATAACTTCCACTAATTCGCTTTCAACTATATCTTCCTCTGGATGAATGTACGTTCCCACAATAAATTTATTTCCAACTTTAATTGGTAACGTTTTAGAAGAGTCTGTATTTTTATCCACTTTCGTTACTTTTAGTTTATTACAATAATATATTATTGTTCAGGAATCTCACTAAAATATATATTCAAATGTATTGTTGGTCTTTTCGCGCTAATAAGCTTGCAGATTTGTATTTATTGGCGACTTGATCATGCGTCGTTGAACCGGGTCAAGAATTTAGTAATATCGTTTTTTCATCTCGTTGAAGAAAACACCTTGTCGTTTTGTTTCGAATAATATTTAATCAATTAAAATTTATTTAATAACAAACTTTTTCGTGCCATTTCGTATCGATACATAATTATAGTGCACATAAACATTACATTTGTCGTTTGTCGTGAATGCACTCATTGTGTATTGACTTTGCGGCTTTGACCTTTTTCCGTTGTCGGCGTGCACGTGGATCTTCAGTGAACCAGGGTTCCCACTGCACCGTACGAAGTCGCATCCTTACATTGTCGCCTGCTTGCAACCTTCCTATCGCTTCTCGCTTTGCATGATGCACTTTCCTGCATCAAGGTAAGTCGCCAATTTATTGTTATTACTTATTTGCAAGCGCTACCGTTTTTTGATCGCATAAATTTCTCGTTTTCGTATACAATTATAATGCCACCACATTTCGATCATTCCAGTTTCAGAGTTTTTGTCGAATTCATTGAGAATTCCAGATTAAAATTTAAATGTCTTTTTTATGATTGAATGTACTAGTCCATTTTTTCTGCCATTTCGCTCAGAGAAACTAATTTTTCATATGTTGATGTACAACTTTGCAATGTAATTGTAATTTCTTTCATAAGATTTAGCATTTCTTTAAAGTTACAAATGTTATTTAATTGTTTTAGTTACTTCATTAAATTACTGAAATCATCATAATTTTCACTGTTATTATTCGCGTTTAAATTGGCTTTCGTGACACTTGCATAAGAAACTGACTTATTTACTACACGTGAGTTTATTGCCAGTTATGTAGCCATGAACCCCGTAATTAAGTTTCAGGTGTAATATTGCAACTTGCAGTCTCTTACGCGGAGACTGTCAATCTTGCACAAATTGTTGATAACAAATGCGAAGCCTCGAATGTAATGCACTTTTATAGAAAAGGTACATTCATATTGTACAACTAAGAGGCTGCGAACACAAATCGTCACGTTTCTTTTAAAGTTAAATTCAAAACTTATTTTTTCTTTATTATAATTTAGTATAATAAAAATACAAATAGTATTTCAAGTAATTGTTTTATTGACAACGCCGTCGCTTACATAATTTGCCGCATCATCACATCAGGCTCTTACACGTTCAAGGTCGTGACAGCAACGTTGGTAATAAATAGGTTATAGGAATACTAATGAAGAGACATGAATATAAATTTGTTATATATGTTTTTATTATAATAAGACATATAAAATTATAATTTAATTTTAATATTATTTTAAAGAACAATCATTTATTTATACAAGAACAAAGGTAAATGGAAACAATAACATAATTCTTAAATAGACAATATATTTACTACATTAAGTATAATATTAATTAATTTTCCCAATATTTCATAATGTTACACAATAATTACATATTATTAATTGTTTTAAGTTTTTGCATTTTTAAAACAGCGGTTGTTGTACAATTTTTAAAATTATTTTCAAAGTGATATCCACAATTTTGGATGGTTTCATCTTCAAACTCATATTTGTCCATATCGAGAACAATTGAAAGTTTTGGAATATACTGTTGCAAATATTCACTACATGCCCTATTTTTCACATACACCGTATCCATGTTCAATAATTCTTTTCTTAGAATCGGTATCAAATATTTGTTGTCAAAACAAGCTTTTCTTTGTTTCCCATTACAATTCCAATTTAAACCACATATTTGTCTTGTATAGCTTCGAATTTCTTGTTGTACATCTTTATTTAGAAATTCAAACTTTGTATCCGGTTCAAATAAAAAATGTTTCATGTATTGTTCATTACATGTTATGCAACAACACTCACAACTTTTTCAAATACTTAATTCTTTCAGAAAGAACATATTTCTTATATTAAACCCCAATATATCAATAAAAGCAACTTTAACTTTTTCACAAATATAATTGTTAACATCTTTCATTGTGGTCGCTTATAAAGCTCTAACTGACTTTGTTAATGGTGAATACGAATATATATGATCCGATAATATTATTGCATATGCCGTTGTGTGTTGGGGGGCATTTTCTCTCAAAGAAAATTGAATGCGTAAATCCAATAATGACGAATTAGAATTTAATAGCTCCTTTTGACGTGACACGTCAAATACAACTAAAGGCGCCACCTTGGCAAATAAATCATGACTTAGTAACGGTTCATTTCCCTTTTCATAATATGAATTTTGGAAATTTGCATACATGTCATATAGAATTGCAAAATTATGATTTTCAAAGTCTACATGCAAGTTGTCATATGGATAACATTCGGAATTCAAGAATAATTTGATATCCGTTGGTTTACAATGGTCGAAGGTTGCAAGGTTTTTATTTAATTAGTTTTTTTTATTCGTTGATAAACAGAAAATTTCATATCTAGGTTTTTCTAATTGTGTTGATGATTTTACAACCCAATCAAAATCTTTAGATGTTTGTAATTTGGGTATTGTATATAGATTCCACTGTCGTGAAAATATGGATACCTCTCTTCCACTGTCAATTACTTTATAAAGTTATAACTTACTATAATCAGCAAGCTCAACAATAGGCACCCTCCAATTAATTTTATTAATACTTAAATGCAACTTATCTGACCCCGATTCATATATAGCATTGGTGTTCGTATTACTTCTAATAAGAATCAGTTCCTGTTTCATAAAAACAATAATTTTTTTGAAATCCTCAGCGAAACCCAATAAAGTTCGTAGAGGGACACAAACCGCAAACTTTCCTTCATTTAAATGATAAAAACAGTTTTCGTCTACATTCCATCCGTTTTTAAAATAATTTATTTCTCCCGGTGTAAGCGACAATAGCCCATTGATAGTGGATACGATTCCGGGTGAATGACAAGATTCAATTGTTTTACCATTTAATTCATATCTGATTTCCTCGAATAAAAACGGTACAAAATTATTTATTAATTTTCCAGTAAGAGACGCTTTTTTGTCTACGATTCGAACTAATGATCCCTCCACATATATGTATGATTGCGACGGTATAGTTAAAATCTCCGATTGTGGGATTGTAATTCGCATTTCGTCATTCTCATTGAAAGATTTTGTTGCGTAAGGTAAATACGAATGTTTTTTTAGTTTAATAATTGAATTGTCAAATACTGGACCTTCAACTACATTTAGAATTTCATCCATTATGTTTTAAAACCTTTAGTCCCAAGGATTTTAAAAATTTGATATTAGATTTTGTTAAACCACCTCCTTTATTATAAGATGGACAAGCACTACTATTTGTTTTTAAATCTATTTCCATATTTATATAATTTTTGTTGTATTTAATTACCATTTTAGAAAACTATTTTGACGGTAAATATTTCAATGTAAATATATTATGGATTTAGTTATAATAATTTTCACTCTTTTTACGTAGGTGCAATCTTGCTATTACACGTTCACCTCTGAGATTAACAATATTACAGTCTTGATCAACTATTTTAAGTTCAATAAAATGAATTTTGTTTGTGTTAAGGGGATAATAGATAACATTTTCCTGATTAATCGTCTCAGGGAACCCGAACGGGTTACTGAATGTAAAGTGGAATATTGAATGTCCTTCTTTACCATTATGAAAATTTCCTTTAGCAATATTACACTCTACACTTATTACGTTAATTTTAAATATGTCAATTAATTTATCTGATATCGCCAATACATTTGGTTGTAAAACAATATGTCCAAAACCTAATAAGTTCCCTATTGAATTCTTATCTGTAAAATCCACACTATGATCACATTTAATTTCTGATTTTAATGTAATTTTATTAGCTGTTAAATCAAAGTTATTTTTCTTATTTATTTCATTAATTTTTTTATTATGTAGTTCTTTAGTTCCGCAAATTCATATGCCCCCTCAGGTATAATAAATAGTCTCATTACCAATTTTAATAGTATTACAATTATTATCTATATTAGGCACACTATTGTAAGTTTCAAAATTCATTAATCCAATTTCAAATTTTTCCGGTGGTGTTAAATAAATGGGTGGATCAAAGTACGAGGTCAATATTGATGAATTTCCGTTAAATGTAAACGTAATCATATTACATGTTGTTATATAAAAATTTTAAACACAAATGTCCACAATTATATTTATTTAATTTTTGAAAATTATTATAATTATAATCTATTTTAGAAAATCCGTTTGAATTAAAATGCTTTACTAAGATACTCGGTGGTGGAAGGCTACCAAAAGAATCAAAATATAACACCAAATTTTTGTTTTTTATAAAAGATACCCAATGAGTTCCCTCTCCACTATTTGAATCTAAATTTACAATTCCACATTCTTTATTTTTATTAATTATTGGAGGTAATTTATCTTTCATGAAAACACCCCTGAAATGTGGGATTTTTAATTGTTTGACATATTTCTCTAACTCAATATTGGTTAATGCATGACGTGGTAATTTCAGTGGAAGTTTTTTTTAAAAGCAATACCATATCCTTTTTTATAAGGTTTCAAATATAAACCTTTACCAATCTCAACTGATTCTAATTTTTGATTATGCCTTTTATTTTCTTCTAAATTTTCTTTCGCTGCGTTGGCTCTTTTTATAGAGGAAACAATATTTGCGACGTTTCCGCCCAATGAGCTCAATAAGGACGCCACGCTGAGTATTGGCAACAATGCGCCAATAAATCCGCCAGACTTAGGTATTGGAATAATTCTCGTTGGCCTCTTCGCTTTCAAGGTATTTTTATTAGCGCCTAAGGCAATTTTTACAACTGCTTCAAGGTCTTTTGGTTTATGTTTCCTTAACGCTATTTTTGCTTTTCTAACTGCACTATTAAAACCTATCCCCTGTCCGACTTTTGTTTTCCTTCCTTTTTTTACGTCTCATAGTTTTTTTAAACCTCCCTCTCTTATCATATCTAAATCCTAACATTGTTTTTCCTTTCATAGCCCCCGCTACCATCAATGATGCAAACTTTTCTTTTAAATTTTATTCCTCTGCTTTAAAACTAACATGCGCTTGTTTCGTTAAAATTCTATCTGCTTTATATCTTGATGTTAAGTCTTTGTTTTCCAATAAGAAATATCGTGTTCTTTACAATGCTGATCTAATTGATTTATTGGTTGACTATTTCTCGCAAGTCTATTTTCGAGTTGTGTATTAGGTCCAAAAAAATTATAATTAAATATATGCCACTCTTTTTTTTAAGTTTAACAAATACACCCCTTCCCAACATGAATTGAAACTATACTAAATGTGTTTAATAAATTCTTTTTATTTATAAAGTAAAAATTATAAATTTATAATTTTCTTATTTGAAAATAGAAATAACATGTAATAAATATAATAAAAACGGAATACAATATATTTGATATTATAAAACCCGTCCTCCAACTCCAACCGGTTTGTGCGTCAATGGAGCAGGTCTGGTTGTGCTGTGATTGTTTGCCGAAGGCGTTACCCAAAGTGCGTTGCCATTCATTAGATTCAATGACCGAACCACTACTTTGGAAATATTTTAATTTGTAACTTATTACGGATGTGTTTGTATTTTTTATGATGGTTTTATATATGGTTAAATTGTATGGAGACTTAATGTTTTCCATTCGAGTCCATGATGAAGGCCAATTATCATTTTTCGTACCATTGTAATCCAAACAGATTAAAGCATCGATTGTGTCATCGGGCACCACAACATAAAACGTAGAATTAATTGTTGCAGTGAAAAAAATAAAATTACTTAAGATCGATTGATTTGAGAACATGTTGTCACATACCAAATAAAATCTATACTAAATCGCTTTTATTAATCCAACATCTTTTATTTACTCCAAGAAATTTGACATATAGTTTTCTGCCGTTTTGTTTTTTTCTTAAAATTTTTTCCACTAGATAGATATCCGGATAATTGGACAACTGTAACTCCTGTTCATAAAAACATCCTTTAACTATCTCACCATTTTCATATTCTAAAATATATGTCGTGGGATCGGTTAATTTTATAGATTTAATTTTAAAAATCTCGTTAGACCACGTTGGAGTATAACCTTTAGCGAATAGCTCACGATATTTACTTATTCTAGCACTGTCACCAACTTTAAACTTGTTTATAATTGTTGCACGTTTCAATCTATTATATACAGTTGCCATAAGTTTTTTCTCGACTTTTTTATTTACATGAATCGGTTTCATTTTAATTGTTGAATGATGTGTGTTATTGTATTTATTTATAATTTCTTGTAAGATGTCGTACCATTTATAGTTCCCTCTGTGACTGAATTCCATCCATAGGAGATTTTTTATAGTTTGAATAACCCGTTCAACTATAGAAGCTTTTGTTGTGCTGTATGTGGAATAATGATTTATAGTATATTTATTCATTAAATTTTGAAATTGCTGGTTATAAAATTCTTTTCCCAAATCTGACTGAATATTTTTAGGAATATTATCGGGTTCAATAATCGATGCCATTGCCGGAACAACATCTTTTGCTGATTTTGTCTTAATTGGACGTGCCCACACATATTTTGAAAATGTATCCATCGCGATTAAAATATAGTTATAACCCCGATTTAATCTTGAATATGGACGCATTTCAATTAAATCTATTTGATATAAATCACGAATACCTTTCATTATAACTTGTCGCCTAGGGATATGTTTTCTCGCAGGCTTATGTAATTCCATAACAATTTCCTTATTAATATCTTGACTCATGATTACGAATGATTAAATTTTGAATGATGTTTTAATTCGTAAAACCGCATAAGATTATATTAAATCAATCTTATAGAATGACTTTGTGTTCTCTAAGTTCTCCTAATATAGACTGAATTTCGTTTGTGTGAGCGTCACTTCCGCTTTGTGAACTGGCTACAAGCAATTTAAGCCTTTCTACAAGTTCATTCGCATCATCCCAATAGACATATTCCCTTTTTTTAGTATTATAATTCAATGTTGTTTTAGATGGATCAATCGCAATAACTTTTAAAGGATTAGATTTTTTAAATTGATGTCCAGCACCACTTTGTGTTCTAGTTGGTTTTCTTAATTTTGATATTTGGGACATTTCTTCAGCTTTCATCTTTGTCATAATAGGTTTAATTACAAATTTATACTTGTCACTACGGTTTCCCAGAGCTTGGTCATTAACGTTAAAATTTCTTTTATTCGTATTAATAAGATTAATGAGTTTACTATAAATTTCTCGATCTTGTTGTGTAATCGAATCATCGTTTGGGTCATTCTTAAAAATTAATTCATTCAATCCTCTGGTTCCTTTGAATTTTTGATTTTTAATAACCAAATCGTTATCTACAAAATCCATAACACTGTCTCCAAAAGTAATTTTGTCTGTATCCATGTCATGCCTAACATAATTTGTGTCATACTCATCCTTTGTGTCTCTTATTCGTCCCTTAATGAAAGGTCTAATTAAGTCACCAAACTGATTTAAATATTCTTTTAAACTATCATCAGTGATGGTAGAGTAATCTAACGGATTAGAGGGCTGTATCGGTTCCGGTTCATCATCAAAGTAACTTTCATTTGGCTGGTGAAAATAAGTTTCTTCTAATCTACTGTCCAAGAATTGGGTTTCATTATTCTTTTCTTTAAATGTTTGATTTAAATCTTCCTCTATAGTGGTACTATTTTTAGCAGATTTGTTAGCAAAAAACACATCATCATCATCGTCGTCATAATTTACATTAGTTTGGTTTAGCGACCTATTTGGTTTCTTTATTTCACTTTTCACTTCGACATCTTGTTGCTCTTTTTTAATATTGGGTATATTTAAATGTTTTGAATCAAAAGACTCCTTTAAAATTTTCTTAAGTGGTTGATATTGTAGGTCTAAATACTTTTCAGTATCTTGACGTTGTGATTTAATTGTGTCAATTTTTTTTACGTTTTTACGGGCTTTTATAAGTTTTTGTGTTAATTGCTTATCCATTAATAATTTTAAATGATACATTATGTCTGAACAGTATGACAGTAAACACAATAATATTCGTTTTTAAAACAGTAACGTATAACCATTTATTTCCTTATATCGGTATATAATGATGAAAACCCCTCCTATAGCGCCCATTGGTAACAGGGTCCTCTTTCGATATTGCTAAAAAATCATATTTATCATTCCAACAAAATTTACATATATTTAGAAATTGTTTGAATGACATATCGGTATTTACATGATCATTGTAAATACGTTCAAGACTCTTTCTGTCACAACAAAATATTATTAAAAAATTTGCATTTTCCCGTAACAAATGCTTACATGTTTGAGCATAACTTTGTGTCAAATATATACAATAAATCAATTTGTGCCGACCCATTGCAAAATATTGTTTAATAACACTTTGATTTTCACATATTATATCGTCAAATATAAAGATAGAATTCGGTTTCGCTTCAAGTGGTTTAATAATGTCATCATGTTCAGAAAATTCATAATATCCCATTCTTTTTATAGATGATATTAATTTAAATAGATATCTATATAACGGTTGAAAAAAGTTTTTGAAAAAATGTATACATTTTCATATTTTAATCCATTTTCATGTTCTAATAAATTAATTACTAAGTTTGATTTTCCACTTCCACTTTTTCCAACAATGATCATTTTAACTTGTTCTATAGGAAATAAATTAGAGTGTCTATTATTATTTTTTATGTTACATAAAACATTATGTTTTTCAATACCCAAGGTGGTTGGTTGTTTTTTTACGGCCAGTTTTTCCATTTTAAACTTTTATTATTGATGTTACAAAATAGTTCTTCTTAGAGTTTAATATAATTACAATTTGAACCTTATATTCATTGCTATAAAGAGATATTTAAAGACAGGTTTGTGGTTACTTCTAACCAATAGAACTATTTTTTTAATGGGTGTACTTTATGTGTCCCCGCCTTTGCTAATTCGTTGACTAATACAAGGTACTGACCACCAGCCAGGTATACATATAAATGACCCCTCTCTCTGTCACTCTCTGTATAATTTTTGTTTACCTGTATTTATGGTTTCATTTAAAAATACATCCACGAACAAAATCAAACATATATATATATACATAAATAAATATATAAAATACCTATATACATATGACAATCACAACAATAATATAAAATAAAAATAAAAGAAAAGTGAAAAAAAATTGAATAGTGAAGTGATAGATGAAGGCATGAGTATTGAAAATAAATACGTAATAATGAAAATAAGATAAATTAAATATTGGCGATTGGGTTTTGTTGAGAGTACCTTTTGTATCCGTAGCAAGTGATAAACTTTATGCGAAATTTCAACTGTCATACGATGGTCCGTATGAAATTGTTCAAATATATATGTATATACCCCAACGTATATACTTTACAATATGTAAAAACGAAAAAATTAAAAGGAAACTTTAATATAACTAATTTGAAATTGAGTGGATTTGATCCATTGTAACAAGGTTTCTTTGATGTACTTGTGAATAAATAGATATACTTCCTTGTTGATCGTTTTATTGGTTATTATTTGAAATTGTTTCATCGTAAATGTAATTAAAATTCGTTTTCTTTTCTTTAAATATAATTTTTATTTGTTGTAACGAACCTGCATTTTGGCCACCTGTAAATGCATTTCGTTAATACATATTTAATAACGATTTCTTGGCTAATATTACCTGATTACTTTCCGCTGAATATTTCCCGCTTAACTTAGTTAATTCTATTCTGCATTCAATATTTATCTGCATTTATCGACACATTTAATCTTTTGCATGATTTTAAGGTTAAGTGTTTGTTTTGATTCTGAATAATTAACTGCCAATTAAGGTATTGACCATAGTCAACCACCTGTACCGCGTTTTTAAATTTGTAACGGGTGGAAGTACTTCCGCAACCAAAATTGCCGAGTGGAATATTATGCTATAAATAATTTTTATAAAAATCAACCTTTTATACAACAGGACAATCAAGAAATTGCTATTGCTTTTAAGAAAACATTATTTACCACTAATGAGGATTCAGAAATAAATTTTTGCTCTTTAGCCTCTAATGTAAATATTACTTTAACCGACGAATATGAATCAATTGAGGTATTAGAGCAAGTAATTAATAAAACAAATTTGGAGAAAGAGGATAAGACTAAATTGCTTGACATTTTGTTAGAAAACAAAGAAGTATTTAGGAATAAACCTGGACGAACAGATAAATATGTACATAAAATTACACTGACAGTTGAAAAACCCTTTATACGAAAACCGTACCCTATTCCTTTGGCTCTGAAAGAACAAGTAAGGCAAACGATACAGGATTTAGAAAGAGAAGGAATTATTGGTAGAATAACTTCACAATATGCAAGTCCCTTGACTATAATTAAGAAAAAAGACGGTACAATAAGGGTTTGTTTAGACGCAAGATATATTAATGAAATAATGGAATCAGATAGCGAAAGACCACCTGTAATCAATGAATTACTCCAGCAATTTTATGGATGTCGTATATTTACAATAATTGATTTTCGTTCTTCGTTTTGGCTTTCAACAGGTTTGGCCACTTCGGCAACGATAACGTTACACATGACATATTATTTTAGTTCGGCCATATTTTACAATAACTTGTGAAACAGTTTAAGAAATAAAATTTATGTTTATTGTTAAAAACCACGTCGTATTAATTAATATTCATTAGTGATAGAAGGAACACTTTATTAATCATTAGTTAATTCTAAATTTCCACATTGGTTACTCCGAACAAACACGTGCTTAACCAAACAATTTATTAAATTAGCAAAATGCCGAACGATGAAAATGATACATCAAAACCACCAGTTACTAAGGTTCCCACATCAACATCTTCATCAACAGGTGGACTATCATCGCCATCAACTCCATCCAATCCAAACAGCCGTTTTTCTTTCTAACCGCCAAACACTTATCAAGTCGAAAGAGTCTCCATCAAACCACCGACATTTTGGAAAAGTGACCCTAAACTCTGGTTCTATCAATTAGAAGCACAATTTCATACCGCTGGTATTGTACAGGATTTTACTAAGTACAATTACGTGGTAAGTACTTGGTATTTTGCAACAAATTTCCGACTGCATTACGAATCCTCCTACTGTTAATCGCTACAACTACATAAAAGTAAGTCTCATTTGTACATTTTCCGATTCTCAAGAAAAACAGTTACGGAATATTATCAGAAATCGAATTGGGAGATAAAAAACCTTCACAACTACTGAACGAAATGAACAGATTGGGCGGTGCTGCAGTATCTAAAGAACTTTTAAAAACACTTTCGCTTCAACGTCTTCCAACTAATATCCAATCTGTTTGAGCTGCTAGCAACGACACATTGGAGAATTTAGCTTTAATGGCTGACAAAATTAGTGAAATTCAACAGCCAACAACTTCATCATGTACCGTATCATCGAATTTAGATTTAATATCAGCAGTTAAACAATTATCGCTAGATGTTGCTGCGCTAAAAATCGCACAAAATCTAAATTCATCTAATTACCGTTCTCGTTCACGCTCGCAAACGACAAACCGTAACAATTCCATTAGTTGGTACTTGTAATTACAATACCCAATCGGGAAACTCCACACCGCGTCTGTAAATGCGGCAACCGACGCGGACACTGTCCTAGACCGCAGAACAGTGTCACAAATCAGCCGAAGAATTATAATGGACAACTTGCATGAAACGGGGATTTTAAAATAAACTATATGACTCGATAGAGGAGTGAAATTTATACGACAATTTTTTTTTATTTTCATATTAGCCCACTAATTACGGAGAAAATGATGATTTTCCAAAGCACTTTTCAAATCTACGGAAAGTTCACTAATCGGCAACGTTTTCGGCTATTTGTCTCCGTCTTACACGTTAAGATCATTATGTTCATGCCACTCTTTTACATAGATTAGTTGAGCGCGTAAGTATTTGAAATTCAAATTCAAACTAACCGGGAACTTAAACAAAGTGCACTGCACTGTCGAACCTTGTTTAACTCAGGGGTCTTTCTGGCCGGGAGGCGTGGTCTATTTGCGAAGTTGCCATATTGCAACTTTCCGTAGCCTTGAAAATTTCGACTTTCAAAGTCAATTTTAAGGGCTTTAATGAACTTTAAAAAAACATTGATGAATAAAACCCACCCCAATTTAGGGTCTATTTTCAGAATCCGTAATAAAAAAATTTCATGCAAGTTGTCCATTCGAGACATCACATCAAATTTATCATTTTTAATCGATTCTGGTTCAGATATTTCTATAATTCCTCGACAACATAAACATCAAATAACGCAGGAATTAATATTATATGCAGCAAATGGAACTGCAATAAAAACGTATGGATTTCAAAATATTACTGTCAGTTTTGGCTTAAGACGTTTATTCCGATGGAATTTTATAATCGCCGATACGCAATATGCAATAATTGGTACGGATTTTTTACATTATTTTGATATTCTTGTAGACATTCGCCGCGCTAGAATAATTGACAATACAACTAATATTGCAAGTTCTGGTTCGTGGATTTCAACCAATCGAACGTCGGTTCACTCTATCGCACCCAATCATCAATTCAAAGAGTTAATTCAAAAATTTTCTTTGATTACAAAAATCCACAACAACGGTTTAGGAACCACCCACAATACTGTCCATTATATCGAAACCAAGGGAGCTGCTGTCGCTGCTAAACCACGCAGATTGCCACCTGATAAGTGGAAAATTGCCAAAGCTGAATTTGAAGCCTGGTTAGAACAAGGTATTTGCAGGCCATCAAAAAGCCAATGGGCAAGTCCATTGCATATGGCTAAAAAGAAAGACGGTTCTTGGCGACCGGTGGGGGATTATCGTCGTTTAAATGCGGTTACTGTGGAAGATCGCTATCCTATTCCCCATATTCACGATTTCGCACATATATTAACATAATTTAAAACATTAATTCAAAACATTTAGAAAAATATTTTGAGCGATTGGAAAAGTATAGCCTAACGATTAATTTGGACAAATGCGTTTACGGCCAAAACAAAGTAAAATATCTTGGTTACGAAATTTCTTCCGCTAGAATGGGTTCACTGCCTGAGAGAGTTGATGCAATACAAAATTATCCATTACTTTTAACAGCAAAAGAAGTACGAAGATGTCTAGGTACTATTAATTTTTATCGACGTTTTACACCTGCAGCTGCTCAACATCAAGCCCCAATTAATGAAATGATTAAAAACAAAAAGAAGAAGGACAATTCAAAATTACAATGGACATCGGAAGGGTTGACAGCGTTCGATCGTTGCAAACAGGATCTAATCGAAGCTACATTATTGGTTCATCCAACACTCAACGATCCAATTTCAATAACTACTGATGCTTCGGATTTTGCTATGGGTGCAGTACTGAAACAATGTCAAGGCGGTATTTGGAAACCTCTCAGTTTCTTTTCGAGAAAATTTACACCAACTCAACGAAATTATAGTACTTATGACAGAGAACTGCTGGCCATCCACGAAAGCATAAAATATTTTCGACATTTTTTGGAGGGTTGACAATTTAAAATTTTTACGGACCACAAACCACTTATATACGCATTTTAGCAGAAAAGCGATAAAATGATTTGTTTGACCTAACATAAAAAAGGATATTAATACATGGTCGAGAGCATGTATTGAATGTCAAAGAACCAAAATTCAACGTCACACTAAATCACCTGTTTTACAAATTGAAACACCCGATGAAAGATTTCAAATTATTCACATCGACATTGCTGGTCCACTCCCATCATCAAATGGCGCTTCGCATTGCCTTACATGTATAAATCGTTTTACATCTTGGTCTGAGGCAATTCCTTTAAAAGAAATTACTGCTGAAGCTGTCGCACAGGCATTTCTTATGGGCTGGATTTCACATTTCGGTACGCCTTTAAAAATAATTACGAATCAGGGTGGACAATTTGAAAGTTCACTTTTCGCCGCTATCGCATCATTATTGTGTATTCAACGACAAAGAACTACAGCTTATTATCCAGAATCCAACGGCAAAATAGAACGTTGGCATCGTTTGCTCAAAACTGCGTTAAAGGCTCAATTATCAGAACGCTGGACGGAAACATTACCAATGGTTCTTTTGGGATTACGTACAGTTATTAGAGAAGATACAAATCATTCACCTTCAGAAATGGTTTATGGATCGACGATTACACTTCCGGGAGAATTTTTTTATTCAAGTGTTAACCCATGTGATTCGCATGCATTTCTTTCTCAATTAAAACAAAAAATAGCCTCCCGACGTCCCAATAGTACTTCTAACCATTCAAGAAATGACACATTCGTTCCGCAGCAACTTCAATCTTGCACTCATGTATTTGTCACACGAGATGCGGTGAAAAAAACCTGTAGAACCTCCTTATGATGGACCAGTGAAGGTGTTAAAAAAACAGGACAAATATTTTACGGTGGACTTTAATAATTGTATTAAAAACATTTCAATTGATCGATTATAACCAGCGTTCATGTTAAACGATGCGATTAATGTTAGACACGAGCATTCTAATGCAAACTGTGCAATTAACAATTCGATTAATAAGACTGTTAAATTTTCAATTTAAGTTTCTACTATTATATATTAATTAACATGTATCAGTATTAATTTATTTATTTACTTTTATATGTATAATTGTTACATTATGTTTTCAATTCATTTTTTTAAGTATTTTAAATATGCAATTCTTTATTTTTTTGGCTCCACCTCTAAGGGGGGAGTATTGTGGCGATGTAATGAGTGATGAAACAAACTTCAGTTGGCAGCACAACAGTTGGCAACGGAAAAAGAACTAGTCAGTATAGCGATGGCTTTCAACAGGTTTGGCCACTTCGGCAACGATAACGTTACACATGACATCGTATTTTAGTGCGGCCATATTTTACAATAATTTGTGAAACAGTTTAAAAAATAAAATTTATGTTTATTGTTATAAACCACGTCGTATTAATTAATATTCATTAGTGATAGAAGAAACACTTTATTAATCATTAGTTAATTCTAAATTTCCACAAACCGGATCCAGAAAAACTGGAAGTGATTAAGCAGATTCCGGCTCCACATAATGTCAAAGATTTGAGAAAGTTCATGGGAATCTGTAATTATTACAGAAAATTTTCAAAACAAACTCCTGAAAAAGACTCCAGTGGACTCCAGTGGAACAGAAGGCATTTGCGGCAACAAAAGGTTTACTTATAGACAAAATAGTATTAAACCATCCTGATGTAACAAAAGACTATTATTTACAAGCAGATAGCTCGGGATTTGCAATTGTAGCAGTCGTGTACCAACTGGATGATGATAATGAACAATTGCCAATCGCATTCGCTAGCAGATCACTCCGGGGAGCCGAAATTAACTATACTGTGACTGAAAAAGAGCTTCTGGCGATTATTTATGCACTGATCAAGTTTAGTACTTTATTAATTGGGAATAATGTGATTATTAAAACTGACCATCCTGCATTGGAGTTTTTGTCGAAGTGCAAATTGTATAATGAGAGAATTGCTTGCTGGTCCATTGTTTTGAACGATTATCAATATAAAATAGTGCATATACCAGGAAAGGAGAATATTATTGCTGATACTTTATCCAGGTATCCACCGGATCAGCAAATACCTCGAAGAAAAGAGTTACTAATAGCTTTAATGACAGATGTACATGCAATAAAGACTATTACTTCATTTGATGTTGATCAAGAACTTACACATAAAATCAGTACAATATTGAATAAGTTATCATCTGTTCAAAAAGAAGATCCAACTTTAAACACAATTAGTACTTATCTTCAATCAAATAAAAACAATGGAGACACAGCACGTATTAAGAATTCAGATCGATATATAATAAGAAACAATGTTCTCTTATTTCTAGATGGAAAGAATAAAGACCAAATGAAAATAATGATTCCGCAAACGAATGTAGAAGATTTCATTTGTTATTATCATTGTACTCTCGGATATTTCGGTGCAAGCAAAATATATTCGATATTAAGAAAATATTTTTATTGGGAAAACATGGCAAGAACTATAAAACACATTTTAAAATCGTGTGAGGTGTGTCAAAAAACAAAACATTCCAATAAAAACCTGACTGGACATATGCACCCTATAATTAGTACCAAACCTGGCGATTTAATTTGTGTTGATTTCTATGGACCGTTACCTATGAGCCGAGGACAAACTTCATATATACTTGTAACGGTAGATAACTTCACTAAATACGTTAAACTTTATGCTTTAAAATTCGTTTTCTTTTCTTTCAAAATAATTTATATTTGTAAAAGAGAAACATTTTGTTTTAAATTTTATACATATACAATGTTTCTGTTTATTTGATTTGTTCAATATATTTTACTGATTATTCTACTTACCTGTGTCATTTATGTTATAATACATACCTGTGATCCTGAAAACGCGCATGTTAACATATTTTCATTACAAAAAGCTTGCTTTTCGAAATAAAAATATCCGGGGAGTATGTAAAGGAATCAAATACACTATTCTCAAAAATGCTGAATTTGGCTAATAATAAACTTAAATAGTAAACGCGTGATATGGGTATGAGGAGAGGGAATGCTGCAGCGACTGCAACATGTAAGTTAGGGAAAAACCCTATTTGGTATTGAGTTCAGTGTCAAATGAAGACGTGTGTTTGGTAATTGATAATTATTTTGCATTATTGGTGAGTACAATTTCATATTTGATTGTTCATATCGATTATTAATATCAGTACGTTTATATTACGTATAAAATAAATGCATTTATGTTTTCTTGTACATGTATTTAACAGTCGCCATTCGACTTTTTTTGTTTGTTTATTTAGGCATATAGCCTTATTATTAATTAACTAATATTTTAAGTTATGTTATTGATGTTCTTGGTGCAAATGTATCGAGATCGCACCACAACGGTGTATCTGTTTCTTGTGACTGAACTGTTGTGTTTGTGAGGACTTATGTCCATTTGCGTCTCATTATTTAGCATTGTTTCAGCATAGCTGTGCAATGTTATTTCAATGGACACATATCACAATGCATGCTTTCGGTACTCAAAGGCAGTGCATGACAACGTTTTATCCCTTGGATGAATACGTTTTCTAATTGCATTTATGCAATATTTTTATTTGGTTTTCAGCTTGCCCGTATTAGGGAAGTTGTTTCCAATTTAGTCAAGGACGCTTGACTTTTCTATAAGTATTTTGATAGTACCTGTTTTTGAACGTATAAAGCGATATTATTAAATTAAAACCAGATCGAACATTAATTTGATGATCGCGTAATTTTGGTTGTTAAATACAAGTTGTACAAGTTACAAGTTGTATTTTATTCTTTCAGTGGCCTCCTTCAGCCAGAACTTGGTCGGGATTCCATTCATATATTTTATATATAGGACTGGGGTCTGTCTCATTACATGATGGACATGCATTTGATAAGAGAGATAAAGTCGGCAAATATTTGTTTTATTTATTTGTTATACCTGGAAGCGTATTTACAGTTCGGGCGGTGAAGTGTTGTGTATTTAAGTAGAAGGACAAAGAGGTTTCTAGGACGTTTCCGGTCTCTGGTGTGTAATTTGGGGGATTTAGTGATTAGGTGTTGGTAGTACTGGGTGTTGTTTGTGTTGGTAGCACTGGTTGGGGGAGGAGTTAAAAATTTGAAATTTGGCGGGATGGATGATGATGGAGGAGTTGGGGGCGGGGGAGGAATTTAAAATTTGGCGGGTTGAGGTGGAGGGGTCTGCTTTTTAAATTTGGGGGGGGGGGCGGTAATGATGATTTGAAATTTGGGCGGGATGGATAATTTGAAATTTGGTGGGTTGAGGTGGAGGGATGGTTGGGGTGGGGAGGAATTTGAAATTTAGCGGGAATGATGATTTGAAATTTGGCGGGTGGGGGGTGACGAAGCGAAAGGCAGGAATGCAGAGGGGCAGAAAAGCAGAACTGCTGTTGCAGGATTTAACAAGTGTTGACAAGTCTGATGACGTCAGGTTAATAATACGTCACAGCGTTTTAGACAAAGTGTGTTATCATATGTATAACATTGTACAGTGACCGCATCCTGTAGCAATAGATATGACACCATATACACACATACAGGGTGTTCCGTTCCAAACCGTCGGTTAGAAAAATTTCGAAAAGGGCAAATATTTGATATATGAAAATTTGGCTATAGGGGTTATCCGAAGGGGCCGATCGATCTAAAATATTTTCAAGTTTGTGAGACTTCCGGTAATACCGGAAGTCGGTACTAACTTCCTTATTTTAAATGGAACACCCCATTTTTTATTACATTTTTGGATTCCTTATCAAATTCTAATACTACTTTATGTAAGGTACCATATACCCAAAATTGATACTTTTCGAGATATTAATTATTTTATGTCAAATTTTGGCTTTTGTAGTGTTTTACCAAAAAATTTGTAACTTGAGTCACAATTGAGATTTTAAGTTGAAATTTGGACTGGAGGTAGTCAGAATGGTAAGCTACAAGACTGTCTAATTGGTTTTGGATTTCCTACCATACAGGGTGTTCTTATGACTAGTTACATTTGCAGCAATTTTGAAGTGAAATAACTTTCTTATTTCAAATGGAACACCCTGTATATTTTTGGCTTATTAGATAAAGATTTTAATTCTGAATCGAATGGTATAAGCATACCCTATACCTAAAGTTAATAGATTTCGAGATATAGCGAATTTAAAAGAATGTTACATGTTTTGAGCCCGTTTTAGGCCTTTTTGTAACATTTGCGAAGGTATGAGTGCGTATCAAATGAACGATTTTTTACAAATGAAGCTGTTTTAACTGAATCTAAACAAATCTTTCTATTTAAAACGATTTGTAGATCAAAAATTGAGAGTTTTCGGAATATAATTTTTAAGACGGATTCCAGAGACCAGGGTTCGATCCCCGCTTTGGCCTAAAACTTGATATGGCTTTTTTTTGTACAAAATGGCATTTTCTTGATATCATATCCTTAAAATCTTCCTAAAATCATAAATGCGAAGCATATTAGTTCACCAAAGGCTCATGCCGAACTTAAATTAATGATAATCTATAAAAAAAACCGTTATTATTAAATAAATCTCTAAATATCTCAAAATCTATTAACTTTAGGTATAGGGTATGCTTATACCATTCGATTCAGAATTAAATTCTCTATCCAATGAGCCAAAAATATACAGGGTGTTCCATTTGAAATAAGAAAGTTATTCTACTTCAAAATTGCTGCAAATGTAACTGGTCATAAGAATACCCTGTATGTTAGGAAATCCAAAACCAATTAGACAGTCTTGTAGCTTACCATTCTGACTATCTCCAGTCCAAATTTCAACTTAAAATCTCAATCGTGACTCAAGTTACAAATTTTTTGGTAAAACACTACAAAAGCCAAAATTTGACATAAAATAATTAATATCTCGAAAAGTATCAATTTTGGGTATATGGTACCTTACATAAAGTAGTATTAGAATTTGATAAGGAATCCAAAAATGTAATAAAAAATGGGGTGTTCCATTTAAAATAAGGAAGTTAGTACCGACTTCCGGTATTACCGGAAGTCTCACAAACTTGAAAATATTTTAGATCGATCGGCCCCTTCGGATAACCCCTATAGCCAAATTTTCAGATTTCAAATATTTGCCCTTTTCGAAATTTTTCTAACCGACGGTTTGGAACGGAACACCCTGTATAGGTACGCTATGTGTTAAATATATTTATTTACGTTGAATATATAAAAAAAGAGATAATATATTTCTATTTGTATCTATACATATGTATATATAAATACTTCTGCATATTTCTCATTTTTTATTCTATATTATGCTGTTCGTGATTGAACATCATATGTATATAGTATTTTCCTATTTGAATTAATGTGAAAAAATGACCAAAAACATAATAAGATTATTATTAATAATATTTGAGTTTGAAATCAATGTAATTTTTGTCCACTGTCAAGTAAATGATACGGCAATTATCGAAAATCTTAAGTTAATGGGATACTTAGATATTGGAAATTCTAGTGAATACTCTCAAATCGATTTACAAGAAGCTATAGTAAATTTGGAAGATTTCTATAGGTTAGATGGTAATGGTACTTTAACAGAAAAATTGGCTTCATTTATTAATAGACCGCAGTGTGGTGTAATTGATAATGCCTTTACAGTCTCATCAAATAAATGGAATAAAACTGAAATAAAATGGTTTTTCTCACGAGCAAATATTACTATAAAAAACGTTGCTGTGGAAGCTTTCAGAAAATGATCTGAGGTTTCTAATTTGAGATTTAAATATTCTTTAACAAACCCGGATATTTTAATTTCCTTTCAAACTGGAATAAGATATCACCGAAATAGTTATCGATGTCGAGGTAGTAATTGGGATGATAATTGTGGTTTTCCATTTGATGGGCCTGGAGGTACTTTAGCACATGCATTTTTCCCTGATAATAAAAAATGTACAGAAATACACATTGATCTTAGTGAAGATTGGAATTTTGAAATTGAAAATGAAACTATAAATTATTACGACTCTCAAGAAAAAATAAGTCTCTTAAGTGTTCTAATTCATGAAATTGGTCATTCCTTAGGTT
This sequence comes from Silvanus unidentatus, assembly GCA_963930825.1. Classification (NCBI taxonomy): domain Eukaryota; kingdom Metazoa; phylum Arthropoda; class Insecta; order Coleoptera; family Silvanidae; genus Silvanus; species Silvanus unidentatus. Next base: position 19,032,682 of record OZ005758.1, on the reverse strand, counting down.
TAGGACATTCATCAAATCCTCACGCAATAATGTATCGGTTTTATGAAAACAATAAAGTTGAATTGGCTAATGATGATATATTAGCTATTCAATCTATGTATGGTATACCAGTTGTATCTACTTATAAGCCCTCTACAACAATAACTACTCGAATTATTACTCCCTCAACTAAGAAAAATACTGAAACCACTACAATATCTAACGATAATAATATGGTAACTTCATCAAATTCTCCAGATACTAATAAAAGTCAATTCTTAGATTTATGTAAAGTTAAAGTTCCTGCACAAATGTTAATCACTTCTAGTAAACATTTGTATGTATTTAATAATGAATTAGTATGGATTTTATCCTTTGGAAATGATAGAGATAATAAACAATTTGTTCGACCTATTAATATAAAGGAATATTTGCCTAGTATCAATTTTTCACATTTATTTCAATTAAAAAATGAAGATATATTATTAATACACGGAAAAACCTTTTCAATAATTGAGTTTCCTAGTTTATTACCTAAAATTGAGTTTACAAATAAATCCATAAATTTATTTATTATCTCCAATCAAAGTAATATTAATGCAATATTTGCTACCTACACTGGGAAAATTTTAATTTTCCACGACATTTATTATTATACTGAAATAAACGATTGTACTTTAAAAAAAGAAAGGCATGGATTGATTACGGATGCGTTTCCTGCAGTACCTGTAAACATTGATAATGCCTTCCGTTATATAAATGGAAATTTATATTTTTTTAAAAATGAAACTATTTGAATTCAATGAGTTTAGTAATAAATTATTAAGAGCTTTTCACTTTTCGTGGGATCAGTAGGACATTCACTGTCCTAGTGAAAATATATTTACCTATTTGCGTTTTGTAATACCTTCTATTACAAAACAGAACTGTCAGATTCGGGTTTTGTAATGAAAACAGTTTTACTGTAAGAAAATAGTGATTTTTTACTATTTGGGGTTGGCGAAACCTTGTCAATTGAATCGCTGTCAAGAGATTTACCCTGAGATACAGCGAGAGTTATTGACATTGACAGCAGGACAACATTTAAAACTGTCACATTCGAAATGTTTGAAAACAAAATTGAACCAACTTTAGAAAATAAAAATCTCTACAATTATGAAATGACTAATTTATTTATTTATAATTAAATATTTTAGACGCAAATAGGTAAAATACTGTAAAAAATTCGTATCGTAAGGGATTTTAACGTATTCGTAAATCAAACGTTAGCCGCTAACGCGGCTAACGCTTTAATTTACTCATCCGTTAAAATATCCCTTACGATACTCATTTTTTAATATACTATTACAAAACTTAACAAATTGCTGAGCTCATTAAAAAATTACTTATCATAAGTTTGAAAATTAGTGTTAAAGTGTGAACATAGTGTTTTAACGCAAAATCTCTTAAATAATGAGTAATGACGCCGGTATTTGATGTTAATGTTGGTGTAGAAATTTGAAGGCAGAGGGCCAGAAAGGCAGAAAATAAAAATAAAAACAATGAACTAAAAGTTAAACATTTATTTTAATTATCTATTTAACATATTTTGATGCAACCGCGACATTCAATGGTAGCGAGGAAACGGGTTCCAAAATCAGAATTACATTGTGGAATGTACAATTATTATAGCTCATCGAGTGGGCATTCCAGTGACGACAAATGGTACGAAATGCACCACAGACATTTAAAACACGACAAAGTCACATGTCTTAAGCAAACACGTCACTGACCAATGTCCACTGCATTTACATAACACATATAAAAGAAAGAAAATGAAATATAAATTGGGATAAAGGATCCCATATGAAAGAAAGAAAACGTTTGGCCTCAGTAGCCACCTCCATTGATGCAACAGCGACATTTAATGGTACTGAGGAAACGGGTCCCAAAATCAGAATCAAAAATATGTGATCGAAACAAGTTTAATCCTTATTATTTTTTTTGCATCCGTAGGTATTTTGATGGGGTGGGTGACTTGAATCGAAACCTTAACAATACGAAGCATGGACAGAATAATGGGAATAACAATAACTTTTTTAAATTACGTTGATTAAAAATCCTCCGCTAAGCTGGAAAGCAGTTGACGTCACATCGCAACACTAACGAGTTGTAGAACCTAAAACAATAACAGATTAAATAGTTATTTTTTTTAATGCAGCAAAATTAAGAAAATTATCATTTGGACTTCATATCATAATGTTCAATTAATAGTTAACTTACCATGATTATTCCACATGGGTATCATTTCAGTGTTCCAAATCAATTCATTAATATTGATTAAAAATCTTCCGCTAAGCTGGAAAGCAGTTGACGCCACATAACAAGAAATGTCATTCCATTCATTAGATAATGGATTATCGCAACACTAACGAGTTGTAGAACCTAAAACAATAACAGGTTAAATAGTTTTTTAATGCAACAAAATTAAGAAAATGATCTTTTGGATTTCATATTATAATGTTCAATTAATAGTTAACTTACCATGATTATTAATATAGCGTGGACCCATTATTCCACATAAAAGTATCACTTCATATTTTAATAGAGGTGAAAATTGCTCAATTAATTAAGAGTATCACTTCATAATTTACACTAAGGTATTTACTGGATGTTAATATTGTTATGGTAGAAGCGATACTAAATTGTTTTCTAAAAGTTTTCTAACAAGGAAAACATTTTGTTATCTACAAGTACCACACGCATATTATTCGAACTCGACTCTATGAACCACAGGATATCCAACAAGAAAATCTAAAATGTAATTCCAACTGCCACACTCCACAGTCCACACTCACAATATCTTTTAAATAGAGTTAAAATTAAATTCTGTTTAACCAAAATATGGATTTCGATTCGAGTGATGAAGTTGATGTGGTTGTTGTAATGCAGCTCACGGAAGAACTTCAAATAGCATTAATAATGCTTGAAGTTGAATTTGTTGTGGAAATAGCACAGCTATTCCACGACATTATATATCAGTTGATTCACGAGTTGCAAGTAGCTCGTGAATTGCTTGAAGAAAAAAACTCCGTCAATAGAGCGATGAGACATAGGGAAAGAGTACTACAAGATGTCAGGCGTGAGCGTATGGAGCAAGATAACTTAGATGAAGATAACTTGGTTGAAGATATGGATGATGATGAAGGTTACGAAACTGAATCTATAATGAATGATTAACATTATTAACAAAGCAATATATTATTTATGAAAATTATTTTTGTTTTATTTTACCATTTAAGAAACTCATTAAATATGTTAAATAAAGAATCGCTTCCTTATAACACACTATTAGATACACACACAGAGTGATGCGTACGTAAAACAGGATGAATGGTTTTGATAAAAGAAGGTTGTGGTAAATTGAAGAGAAATAATTTTTAACAGGATATCTGTGTGTGAAGCTTACCTAAGAAAACCAAGTTCCCTATCATGAGCATATTTATTGGTTTATTGGTTTCGCATTTTTCCTATTTGGTTTTACTAATTATCCATATTTTTTTAATTTTGATAACGTACATTAAATATTATTGTGTATATTTTACTTATTCCCCACCCATTTTTTGCTATAAATAAGGCTGTAAAGTGGATGATGACGATCACATAATTTCGATTAATCGAACGTGATAGTTAGTTTATTATTATTACTATTTTAATTACTTATAGTTGCTATTAAGCATCATTTCATAAGAAATTGTATAAAGATTATTTACATTATGTGAAAAAAATAAGGTAAGCTTAGAAATAAAGATTATATTTAATTGTTTAATTAGTTTTCCATAATATTTTTTAGATGGATTTAGAATCGGTAAATGCTTGTGCCACATGTGAATTCAAGGAGCAACAAAAGCTAGAGGACTTATCTCTAGATTTGCCGTATGAAATATACAGTATAAAATTAATAAACGGTAAATTTGGGTTAGTACCTCTGGTAGAGCTTGAAAATTCGGTTGTCTTCTTGCCTAAACGCATGGTGTCAAAAATTAAAGAAAATCTAAAACACTTCAAACCAAGAGAATACACCATCACCTTTACCGGACACAAAGAAATTAAGGGAAAAGAAAAAGCTACAACATTTGTGTTCGGCAGAACTGACGCTGCATCAACCATCAAATCTTCCTCTTATTCCGCTGGTGTATCCACTCCAACCGAACAGTGATAGTGTGTACGCTAGTAAGAGTGCCAAAAAAAAGGCATTTTATTATTATTATTATTCCATATATTAGTTTAATTAGTATTAGAAATTAAGTGCTTTTTGTATTACGATTGCACAACAGCAATCTGTACCTAATATGGAAACTGATATAACAGCACAAAGTGAGCATATTTTATCTGTACTAAAAGAAACTTATTCGCTTCTATTATTAAGTAAAAACAATAAATCTATAACAACAACAATTAAAGAATTTCAAAAACATGTTTCGAAAATTATATTTTTGCTTAATAAATTCTTGCATAAATGTGATTTAACATTAGGCGCGAAAAAACATGTTTTAAATAAAATAGTTCATTTGAGAAGATATAAAGTACACAACATCATCGAGGAAGTGGTTTAAAAAAGAAAAAGAACAATAATCGTTCACAAAGAGTGCAGTGGGAAGATTTGAAGACTGCTTTTTGTAGTCGTGTAAGGACTGGTGTTATAATTAACTTGAAACATATAGAAATTTTACAATTCTTGCAAGATGCCTTCTATTTGTTTAAATCACGCATAAAAATGATCTTGAAAACATTTCATATGATAAAAGTTAATACATGTTTATGTTGTGAATTCATTAAACAGTCAAATGAAGAGGAAATAATAGATTTTAAGTATTTTAATACGAAAAACGAATACATTGATCAGTCTACAAACCTTGAGGAGTGGTTTAACACTTTTGTAAATGCTAAACTCCTTCATAAACTTGAAGAATTTCAAGAATCCCAGTCTGGCTTTGCTTTAAAACAAATTATTTGTTTAGAAGTAAATATTAATAAATGTGAATTTGGAAATGGCTCATCTTTCATAGAGTTGCCAATATTTATTAAACGCAAAAAGGCTTGTATAAATGTAAAAAATTTACATGATAACGCTTGTTTTGCCTGGTCAGTCTTAGCTGGAGTCACGGGAAATGTCAATCATCCATATAGAACGTCCTCATATAAACAGCACTATTCCGAAATATTGAACTTAGAAAATAAAACCTTTCCCATTTCGTTTAAAGATATTGCACTGTTTGAAAAACAAAATCAAATTTCAATCAATATTTACGTTTTGGAACCGTTACCTAATAAATTTTTAGACAATCAGTCAATTTTAAACTATAAAGTTGTTCCAGCTAGATTGACTAAGGTCAAGTTAAATAAGCATGTTAATCTTACTCATACAAGATAAATATTTTCTACCGGAAACCGAGGAGTGCGATACTACTTTTACTACAAATTCTAGTAGTAGTAAAAATAACCTTGAGAGTGAAACAGAAATAAAATATCATTATGTTTTAATTAAATCACTTTCTAGATTAGTTAAAAGTCAATTAACCAGATGCAAAAATAAAATATACTTTTGTGATCGTTGTCTGAATTATTTTTCGAGTGAATCTAAATTAGAAATTCATACGGTTCTGTGCGAAAAGAGGAATGAACGTAAAATAAGTTTTCCAAAAGAAATGTATATTCAGTTTAAAAATCATCAAAATAAAGAGAAATTACCGTTTATTATATTTGCAGACTTTGAAGCAATTCTAGAGCCATGCGAAAATCCGGAACTTAATAAAAATACTAGACGATATCAAAAGCATATTCCGTTCAGTGTAGGTTATTATTTTAAGTATGAATATAATAATGACCTATCCTATTATAAAAGTTATCGCGGTGAAAATTGTGTACAGTGGTTTGCAAATGAATTAAACGAAGTTGGAATATTGGCGAGTTCTCTTATTAACACATATTTTCCCATGGATAAAACAAATATACCACATGAAATATCTAAAAGTAATATTTGTCATATATGTGAAAAACCGTTTCAAAAAGACGATATAATTGTTTTAGATCATAATCATATGATCCCCTCATCATCATGTAATATTCGCGGAAAAGCACATCAGCAATGCAATTTAAAATATAAAGAGTCAAATGTTATTGTTATAGCATTTCAAAACTTAAGTGGTTATGATTCATTTTTTATAATTAATGAACTCTCTAAATATGGAGATATTTCTCTTTTGCCAATAAACAAAGAACGTTACATATCCTTTACGTTATATAATCATACAGATAAAATCAAATTTCGATTTATTGTTTCGTATCGTTTTATGAATGCAAGTCTAGAGGCATTAGCTTCAAATTTACCTACATTTCCAATTCTCACATCTCAATTTCCCGAATACAGTCAAGAAGATATTTCGTTATTGTGTAAGAAACAAATTTTTCCATATGATTTCATAACATCCTACGATAAGGTCGAAATATCCGGCCTCCCACCAATTGATGCCTTTTACAATAAATTAAATGATAGTATGACACCAGTAATGACACCACTTGAATATTCTCATGCTTTAAGGGTTTTTTCAATATTTGGTTGTAAAACATTGGGAGATTATTCAGATCTTTATTTAAAAATTGATGTTTTACTTCTTGCTGACACATTTTTGGCCTTTCGAGACAGTATTCTGAAAACACATAAACTAGACATTGCCAAATATGTCACGTATCCTAGTTTCAGTTTTGATTCAATGTTAAAACAAACTGGCTGTAAAATCGAAATTCTAAAAGATGTTGACATGTTATTATTCATTGAAGAATCTATAGGGGGTGGTATAAGTCAATGTATAACAAGGTATGCAGAAAGTAACAATCCATATATGCCTAATTATAAGCCGCAAGTGGCCACAAATTACTTACTATACATTGACTTTAATGCACTGTATCCTTGTGCAATGTCGTTTTATTTACCACTCTCTGATTACGAGTGGATAGATAGTTCTAAAATAGAACAATTTAATTCAGAATATATTTCACAGATATCTGATGAAGCGGAAACTGCCTATTTTTTCGAGGTGGATTTAATTTATCCCAAAGAAATTCATGATAAACATAAAGATTTACCATTTTGTTGTGAACACCGAATACCTCCAAATTCAAAATTACCCAAATTATTAACGACTTTGTACGATAAAAAAATTACATTTTACATTATCGAAATTTGAAACAAACCTTAAAGCATGGAATTATTTTAAAAAAGTTGCACAGAGGCATTCAATTCAAACAAGCACCTTGGTTACGACCATATAATGAATTAAATATGAAACTAAGAGCACAAGCTCAAAATGATTTTGAAAAAAACATTTACAAATTATTAAGTAACTCTATTTATGGTAAATGTATGGAAAATGTGAGAAAAAGACGTGATGTACGCTTGGTAAGATCGTTTTCGGGACGTTACGGTGCCTCCAATTTAATTGCTTCACCGCGTTTTCACAGTAGAACAATATTTGATGAAAATCTGATTGCAATTGAATTAAAAAAACTCGAAGAATATTTCAACAAACCGATTATAATAGGTGCTGCAATTCTAGACATTTCAAAGATAATTCTGTACGATTTTCATTATGATTACATGTTAGAGAAATTTAATTATGAAGACGTATCCTTATGTTATAAGGATACCGATAGTTTTATCTATTCAATAAAATGTAATGATCTATATACTGAAGTAATTAAAGCTGATATTGAGAGGTTCGACACTAGCGATTATCCAATTGATAATCCATGGAATATACCTAGAGTAAATTGTAAAAAAATTGGCTTATTGAAAGATGAAGCGAAGGGTAAAATTATGACTCACTTTGTAGGTTTAAGAGTAAAATTGTATAGTTTTAAGATACAGGATGTAAAAGTTTGTGTTAAAAAAGCGAAGGAAATTAAATATTGTGTATTAAAGAATAATATTACATTTGACAATTTTGTTGAATGTTAAAAAATTTCAAAGATAAAGTTATTAAACAACAAACAATACACGCTTATTTTCATACTGTTTTTACTATAGAACAAAGAAAAATTGGATTAAGTGCATTTGATGATAAACGTTATTTAATTCCCAATTCTTTTAATACACTTCCCTTTGGACATTATAACATCTCTAATATGTAATAAAGGGGAAACAAAAAAAAAACGCTTTGTATTAATTTTAAGTTTTTATGTGTAATTTATAAGATTATAATAAAGTTTAATAATAATGCTACATATATTGTTTTATTTAACTAACAAACAACCCAAACAAAAATTACTTATTGCTATTTACTATACATATGTTGATATCTTTCTAAATCATATATTATTTTAGGTTTAGCTAAGATTATACATTCAGATAAACAATAATTTTCCACACTGCTAAAGTTTTTACATATTAACTCCAATATTTCTAAACCAATATTAATATTTCCATTTAATTTTTCAATTATCAAACTAACTTGTTTAAGTATTGAACAATAATAGGAAACAAAATATGATTTATGAAGTATTTCAAGTTTTTGTGAAACTAATGTATTTATATATAAAATTTCCTCAACATTTGCTGCTAAAAAGGAAATTTTGAAATTTTTTCTAACTTCTAAGTATTTTAGATTTAAACTACATGCTTTTCTTATCGTTATATCGTTTAATACATAAATAAGTTCTCCGTGAACTTGGTCGAGCACATCACTCATATCATTATTGGATAAAAAATCTTCATAGAGCTGTTTGAAATGTATAATCAGCTCGGTCTATTCCATTGTGGTGAAGGATATTTCAGCACCTCCATCCATCCTACTTTGTATTTTAATTGTAGGAGCAATGTCTTTTAACATACTCAAACCACATTCAACGTAATAGAAAGAATATTGAATATCAAACATTATACTGTCTAATAAGTAAAACTTTTCATTATTGATCGCATTTTGATATTTGCGCCAAATATTTTCAAGTTCTCGATCATAAAATTCATCTTCGACACTTGACATTTCAGCACTATTACCATTATTATTTGATGGTACACTGCACATATTTACTTTTTTCATTTTATGAATTATAAGTAGGTATAGGTGTAGTAGATGCTTGTACGTATTAAGTACTTCACTTCATGTGATAAACTCATCGTAGTAAAATGAAAAAAAAATGCAATTTAAACAAATTCATAATGAATCTGATTTCTGATTGGTTTGTAATATATTAATAATGGATTTTAAGGGAAATTGAAAACACACACACACTTATTTAAAAACATTTTTTTTAATTTGGTATAAGTTATAATTTTATAGCAAAGATACAAAACTGATAATATAAATATGATAGTTAATATAAAACCAATTATTGTATTAATAAATAGAAATTTTAAAATTTTTTGTATGTAAGCATTATGTTCGTTTTTATTTTCTTGTGTCAACTTGTTGTCATCGTCGTCAGCGTTGATATCTGTTCTGTTCCTTGAAATCCTCAATTTTTTTAACCATTAATCGCCAGTTATCATCAAATCCTTCTGTATAATTATTGAAAATCACTTTTGATTTATAATAATATATATCTTGTTCTATATCGATTCAATTTGACTGAAGAGAATACTTGAAAATGTACATCATCTGGCCATATTCATCTATTTTAGACGGTGTCATTGGGAACCAATCTTCTATTGTTATATTAGTAGCACTGCAATTACTCTGATATTTTACACCAATTTTATAATATTCATTAAAAAATATGTACGATTGCACAACATTTTGCGGATGATGAATGTAAAATACATTTTGCCTCAGATATGCTGATAGAATAATAAACAATGGTGTTAATGTAGCCATAGTGAATGATAAACTAAATTAAGTTAAAAAAATTTCACATATAAATAAGAACTATTCCTACTTATTTACCCTTCATATTTAATATGCATTTTTTCGATCAATCCAACTATTATGATTTGAATCAAAATCTAACCATTTAACAAATACCTTTTTTCCCTTCCGTCTTAATACTTTTTCAACTAAATAGATATCAGGCTGTTTGCTTTTTTGCAATTCATATATATAGAAACAACCACTTATTGGTCGCCGCTCTAGATCTTCCAAAAGATATGTATATGGATTAGTTAATTTTACTTTTATTATTTTAAATAATTCAGTTGTCCAATTAGGTAAATAACCTTTTTCGAATAAATTTTTACTTTTACTTATTCGAACTATATCTCCAACAGAGAATTTTTGTGGGGAGGTTGTTAATTTAATGTAATTATAGAAATTTTTTAACACTTGTTTTCCATTGTTTTGTCACTTCCGCTGGTTTCATAGCAATCGTTTTATGTTTAGAGTTGTTATAATTATTAACTATATCGTTTAAAATGTCAATCCAGCGATAAGAGCCGTTTAAACTGAAAAATATAAATAACCGTTCCTTAATTGTTCTAATTACTCTTTCTGCAATTGCAGCTTTCATACCACTATATGTTGAATAATGATTAATTCCATATTTTTCATTAGTTCTTTAAATTTTGTATTCATAAATTCTTTTTTTGAATAACTGTGTAATAATTTAGGACTGCGATGTTTTAAAATACTTTCAAAGGCCACTTCATCAGCAATTTTTGTTTTCAATGAAACGGCCCATAAAAATTTAGAAAAACAATCTATCACCACCAATATATAACTGTAATTCTTATTATAAGTTTTTAATTGATCTAATTGAGCTAAATCCGTTTGCCATAAATCATCGATACCTTTTACAATGAAACGTCTACGTTTAAATTTTTTTATTACAGGTTTATGTAATTCATTTACAAGTTGATTTTATTCCTTAGAAAATATGTCATTTATTGTCATTTTTTTTTGGTTGATGAATACTGATATGAAAATATATTGATACTATACAATAATAGGCATACATTTCCTTTAAGTATTATTTTAATAGATTATGCCTGCTTCGAAGAGTTCAGAAAGAATTGCATGAACTTCATTGGTTACAGACAAATTTCCGGCTTGTTTGGATGCAATTAACAGCTTTAATCTTTCAAGAAGTTCGTTTACATTATCCCAATATAAATACTCAATATGCTTATGATTGTAGTCGAGAGTGTTTTTAATTCTTATCCCTTTACCAGAAGCGGAAATATGAGATTGAGATTTGCTTCGTGTCTTTTTAAGAAATTGTTCCTCCTTTAGTATTGGGTGAATAATTTCAATATATTTTGGATGATTAGGGAATTTTATATTTCCATCACTGCTTTTATACACGTTTGTTAATTGTAATATTCTTCTATAATTAACTTTATCACGCAAAGAGTAGTTTGTGGGAACTGTTTTAAATATTAACTCATAAAGGCCCCTGGTTCCTATAAATGGTAAATCACCTACTTTAAATTCTTCTTTTCTATTATCAGGAAACGTAATTTCAAAGGTTCCTAAATACCATTTATCCTGAGATGTATCATAGAAAGGACCATAAATAGAATCATATTCTTGATAAATATCATCTGAAGGTGCATTAAAATATTTTTCAATATACGTCCTAGCTAATAATGGAAATTTATCCAAATATTCATCTTTATTTTATTTGATTATGCACAGTGCGCAATGTATTTTTATCTAATACAATTGGTGTTTTTATTGGTGAGGATGGTGTTGCAGCATTTCTTGTTGAAAGATTTTCTAATAGCATTCCTATGTCTGGTAAAAATAAAACTTTGGGATATTTTTCAAATGATTTACTTCGCTTTAATAAAGGTGTTGAAAATGAAAAAGCATTGGGATATGTATTAGATTCATTTTTTAAGCTAAGTATTGAATTACTAGGTTTGAGAGCAACATTTTCTACTTCTTCTTCTTCTTCCTCTTTTTCATTGTCATTTTCTACCTTTTCAGCGATTTCATTTCTTTCGATATAATTTGTTTTATTGTTTTTATTGTCGACGTCGACGCCATTGTAGTCGTCTCTTTTGACATTATCTTTTGTATGCTTTGCAATTTCAAATATGGAATTTTTAACCGGTTGAAATATTTTATTTAGCACATAATCTTCTTCAGATTTTCCCAGTTTTAACGATAAATATTTTTTCGTATAATTTGCGATAAATGATGAATTTATTTTTTAATTGCATCACTAGAACGAGTGTGATTTTTATTTTTATAGATGGTCCTATGTTGTCTCTTAGGAGCCATAATAGTTTGTGTTATTAATTAATTAATTCATGGTATTATATATGTATCAAAACATTTTCTATAACGTCCATCATTAACATTAAAATCTTTTACAATCACTAAACAACCATATTTATCTTTCCAGCATTCAGAACAAAAACTTTTAAATTGATCAAATGATAAATCTGGTGTCACATGTTCATCAAATATGTGTTTTAAATTTAAATCATCCTGTCTAAATATAACAATTAAATTGCAATTATCTCTAATTAATTGTTTGGGAATTTTGGTATATGTTTGACATAAGTAAATTGCATCAATTCCTTTATGGCGCCCCATTGAAAAATATTGACGAATTTTGTCTTGACTAGCATTCACTATATCATCAAATATTATGATTGAATTGTTTTGAGCTTCCGACGGATCTACTATTAAGTCACTTTCTTGGAAGGGGAAATATTTTACACCTTTTACATTATTTAAAACGTTTTTTAATAATTCATATTTTGGTTGACACAACGATTTGGAATAAATATATACATTTTCAAAAATTAAACTGTTTGGCTTAAATATTAGAGATAATTAGGCGTTTGTTTTACCACAACCGCTTTGTCCACAGAAAATTCCACGTAAAGAATGCGGAAGTAGATTACCATGCTTATGTTGCGGTTTACTATCTTCATTGAAAATATCTAAATTAACAATGGGTAATGTTTGATCTTGTTTAATTAATTTCATATTTACAAATTACATAATCTAATAATAATAATAATAATAGGTTAATATATAGGTATTTAGTATTTATTAATCAATAAAATATTAGACATTAATACTTTCATTGTTTAAATCGAATGACTTATATTTGGTATTGAATTTATTAATATACTCTTCAACATATACACACGGACAAGTATCAGGACCGGATCTAGTTTCAGCTCTTGACCAAGGGCAAGCGATATAATGTTGACCATGACAATTACTTATAACACATATGTCATCTTCGGTCTCATCTTCTGTATATAAATATAATTGCAACAACATCTTCGATAAGAAATCTATTTGATGTTCAATTTTATTTAATTCCTCTTCATCGAGATTATATTCACCAGCTTTAGTTAAATTTGTCATTGACTAATATTTAGTATTGAATTTATTAATATACTCTTCAACATACAGGGTGTTCCGTTCCATATCGTCGGTTAGAAAAATCTCGAAAAGGGCAAATATTTGAAATCTGAAAATTTGGCTATAGGGGTTATCCAAAGGGGCCGATCGATCTAAAATATTTTGAAGTTTGTGAGACTTCCGGTAATACCGGAAGTCGGTACTAACTTCCTTATTTTAAATGGAACACCCAATTTTTTATTACATTTTTGGATTCCTTATCAAATTTTAATACTACTTTATGTAAGGTACCATATACCCAAAATTGATACTTTTCGAGATATTAATTATTTTATGTCAAATTTTGGCTTTTGTAGTGTTTTACCAAAAAATTTATAACATGAGTCAGGATTGAGATTTTAAGCTGAAATTTGGGGTGGAAATAGTCAGAATGGTAAGCTACAAGACTGTCTAATTGATTTTGGATTTCCTACCATACAGGGTGTTCTGATGACCATTTACATTTGCAGCAACTTCGAAGTAGGATAACTTTCTTATTTCAAATGGAACACCCTGTATATTTTTGACTTATTGGATAGAGAATTTAATTCTGAATCGAATGGTATAAGCATACCCTATACCTAAAGTTAATAGATTTTGAGATATTTAGAGATTTATTTAATAATAACGATTTTTTTATTGATTATCATTAATTTAAGTTCGGTATGAGCCTTTGGTGAACTAATATGCTTCGCATTTATGATTTTAGGAAGATTTTGAGGATATGATATCAAGAAAATGCCATTTTGTACAAAAAAAAGCCAAATCAAGTTTTAGGCCCCAGCGGGGATCGAACCCTGGTCTCTGGAATCCGTTTAAAAATTATATTCCGAAAACTTTCAATTTTTGATCTACAAATCGTTTTAAATAGAAAGATTTGTGTAGATTCATCAAAAACAGCTTCATTTGTAAAAAATAGTTTATTTGATATGCACTTATACCTTCGCAAATGTTACAAAAAGGCCTAAAACGGGCTCAAAGCATGTAACATTCTTTTAAATTAGCTATATCTCGAAATCTATTAACTTTAGGTAGAGGGTATGCTTATACCATTCGATTCAGAATTAAATTCTCTCTCCAATAAGCCAAAAATATACAGGGTGTTCCATTTGAAATAAGAAAGTTATCCTACTTCAAAGTTGCTGCTGCAAATGTAACTGGTCATAAGAACACCCTGTATGGTAGGAAATCCAAAACCAATTAGACAGTCTTGTAGCTTACCATTCTGACTATCTCCAGTCCAAAGTTCAACTTGAAATCTCAATCGTGACTCAAGTTACCAATTTTTTGGTAAAACACTACAAAAGCCAAAATTTGACATAAAATAATTAATATCTCGAAAAGTATCAATTTTGAGATATGGTACCTTACATAAAGTAGTATTAAAATTTGATAAGGAATCCAAAAATGTAATAAAAAATGGGGTGTTCCATTTAAAATAAGGAAGTTAGTACCGACTTCCGGTATTACCGGAAGTCTCACAAACTTGAAAATATTTTAGATCGATCGGCCCCTCTGGATAACTCCTATAGCCAAATTTTTAGATTTCAATTATTTACCCATTTCGAGATTTTTCTAACCGACGGTTTGGAACGGAACACCCTGTATACACACGGACAAGTATCAGGACCGGATCTAGTTTCAGCTCTTGATCAATGGCAAGCGATATAATGTTGACCATGACAATTACTTATAACACATTTGTCGTCTTCGGTCTCATCTTCTTTATATAAATATAATTGCAACAACATCTTGGATAAGAAATCTATTTGATGTTCAATTTTATTTAATTCCTCTTCATCGAGATTATATTCACCAGCTTTAGTTAAATTTGTCATTGCGTTGATTGTTTGTAGAAATTCTTTTTCGGTTTTCATAATTTTACACTTATGATAAGAATTTTTTTTAAATTGTACTCAACAAGTTTTGCAAGTATCTATTAGGTATGCTTTCACTAGGATAGTTAAAATGAAACTAAGCTCATGAAAAGAACAAAAAATTATTTATATGTATATGATATATATTTATTTCATACTTTTAATTATTTAAATATTCATATAATTTACAATAATTTGTTATGGCACAAGATGGAACATTATTCGCAATTTTTGTATGAAAGAAACACATCGGCTCACGATCTTAGACGGTCAATGAAGGTACCGCATCAGTGATTTCAGGATCATCCAGATTATGTATAACACACTGTTGCTGTTGTTTTTGATGTTTTAGTTGACATTTTTCTTCAATAAATTTTACTTTTTGATTTCCTTTCACATATACAATTTCATATTTTTATAGAATATTCTCCAAAATTCTTGGCAACATATTATAATAGATAAATCCCTGAGAATACCTTAAACCATGTAATTTTTTCTCCTCATATTTAACTTGATTTTTTTCACATAAACTTAAGCCTTTAAAAGGCTTTGGCGGTTTGAGAAGAAAGTGAGCTAGTTTTTCACCATCGTAGACCGCAACTTCTTTTGCGAAAAAGTGGTACTTTGCATTATTTTCTAGAGGCTTAATATTGAAACCTTGTATATCGACCACGCAAAAACGCCTTTTACTTATATCCATAATAATAATAATAATAATAATTCTTACACCTGTTCCCTTTATTACAGTCACTTAAATACTAAATTTTTATTGTATATTTTTCTTTTATATATATATATATATATATATTTATTTTAAATAGAAAAAATGGGTATATTTTATTATTAGGAAATTTTACGTACAATTTCACTTAATGGTAATTGTTCCATTACAACTTCACTAATTAATTATACAATATACTTTTGTATTAGGAGGAAATGGTTCTGTAGACTCGATAATAATTTTCACGTCAACTGTTGCAGATTTCATTAAAGGTGACCGTTTCGAACAATCTATGACGAATAGAGAGTGATTTTTAAATGCAATAAAATCAAGAAGATTATCTTTCGGACTGTTCAGATCATTTTTATAGCTGGGTTTACATTTAGTATAGTTAAAGAAAGCTTGGTGAAAAATATTATTTTTGAAATCTAATTTTAATCTTTCCGTCGGAATGTACTCTCCACACATAACAGCCGCTACATCTCTAATATTACAATTGTGAAAAGCTGTAGGATCTTTGTGTCCATTATTCCTAAGTTGTGTTTGAGCAGCTAAAATTATATACACTGGTTTGTCATTTTGATCACATACACGTACATTCCATATCTCTTTCTTAGAATTTGGGGTCAATTGAGGCAATTCATTAAGTTGCCACAACCGAAATGGAATATGAATGGGTTTATCCTTTTTTATTGCCTCTAATAATGATAATTTTATTAAGTCATTAGGATAAACTAAAGGCGCTTCCACTGATACACTATTAATTTTTAATGCAACTGTAGTGGATTGTTTTGTTGCAGCTACAGTAGGGTCTTCTTCAATTCTGTAACAATCAGCGTCGGACCGAGCGCGTACCAATCGAATTGTTTGTCTTCCATATTGAACGCACTTGTAATCATTGAAAATATTAAATAGATATCCTAGCGAAATTCTAAACATAAAAAGTCCATTATCACTATTACTGATAGCATGTTGAGGATAATTCCAACTAGCTATGTCTAAGTGCGTACTGTCAGTGCTATTATAACAGAGAAAACCTCTTATTGTGGAAACAATGCCAGGATCCCGGACTGTTTCAATTTCTTTTCCATTAATTTCATAGGTAATATTCTCAAACATAAATGGTCCAGCATTATTTATAAATTGACCTTATCCAGTACTGTTCTGGGCGACCGTTAAACTTCCCTCAATAAATAATTAATGCAGCATTAAACATATTCAACCAACAATCCAGCTGATTAATAGTAATTTCGATAACATCGCTATTCTGAAATGATTTCACATATGGATGAAATGTTCTGTGTTCAATTTTTTGCGTTGTCTCATCATATTGAGGTTTACGAAATATGTCGTAAATTTGAGCGGACATTATAACCTAATGATTTTAGAAAAATGTAGTTTGCGTGAGAGAGACGTTTAGCGCTTGACACAGGTCTCTTTATAAATAAATTCGTGTTTCTCAAATGATTATTTATATAGTCTTCATAATTCTCGAGATCATTTTTACTATTATATATTAACACCATTTTTTTATTTATTTATTTTACTCGTTATAACACTTAATTTAATTTTTTTAATTCTAAACGAGCTGTTTGTTCTTCACGACGAAAATTTATTGGTCTAAAATTTTGATCTAAAATATTTAATGTAATATTAGTTATGCTTCTTTTATTTATTAAAGGGAGATATGTGAGATGTAGAGGTGTATTATTATTAGGTTGAATAATAAATGAATTGTCCTTTACAATACTATTCTGATATATTCGTTTGTTTAAGTATTTTTCAAGATCAGATATTTCATAAGTACCCGTTGGAATCGCTATGCTTCGGGTGAGTTCGTTTTTTCTCTTTTAATAAAATTTATTGTTAGGCGGTTCTATATTTGGTATACTATTATATGAAAAAAATCCTGTTAGGGCTAAACCGTAATCAGAATTAGGATCTAAGCGAATGGGGTCTTGAAAACTAACAGACAATAAATGTGAATTACTTTTTAATATAAATATTTGTGACATATTACATAATACACATACGAGTAGGTACAATTAGTAGTTTATACTAAGATAAATTATAGCATTCAGGTATTTTTATATAAAAATTGAAGACACAGCTGACCGCAATTGTTCTGATTGAATTTCTGAAAACTTTCAATATTATATTTTATTGTCACTTTATCACCAAAATATTTATACAATTCCGGAGGTGGTTTAAGTGAACCAAAACTATCAAAATAAAGTACTTTATTATATTTCTTTATGTATGCAACCCAGTGTGTACTACTATTTTGTTTTAAATCTAAATTTACAATTCCTGTTTCAATTGAATGTGGTCTTGCAGGTAAACTATTTCGCATAAATATTCCTCTGAAATGGGGAATTTTTAATTGTTTGGCAAAACGATTTAATTCGTTATCATATAATGCTCTATTTTTAGGTATCTTAATAGGTAAAATTTCTAGTTTTTTTTTTGATCCCCCATTTGGTAAATATAATCCATAACCTACTGTTTTCCCATTATTATTATTATTATATCTTTTTAAATACAATCCACAAATAACGTACCTCCACATATTTACTATTTATTTTGTAAGTTTGATTTTAGTTTATTTTATTTTCATAACGAGTGTTTATTTATTTTGTTTATTTTTTAATTATCAGTTTAAATAAATTAATTTGAAGTTCAATTTATTTCTGTTTTCATTTTGTTTCGGTACGTTTAATTAATTACATTATTATTGACCCCTGGATGATTTCTTCACTGAGTTTCTACTCGTGGTACGGTTGGTATTTCGCCTCAAAATACTCCTGGCGCTCGAGGAACATAGCCCGGGTCCGCGAAAATAAGCCACAGTGTCTAATGATGGTTATATCCAACCATAATATTGCTGGAATTGTGTAATTACAATGACATATGTAAGTACAGTAGAGAAAAGAGTGGTAAGAATACTTTTGTCTAATATGCAGAAACAGCGGCGGTAAATTGTGGCCTTAAATCTTTAACATTTTTTGCTAGAAAAAGTAATTCAAAACAAATTTCTTTTACTTTAACATAATCTTTTTGTAAGCTGTAACAGGCTGTGACAAACTTGTCACTAACTTCTTGCTTGATTTCAGACGCATATACTAATATAATAATTGTTGCCTAAAACATAGAGTAGCGATCAATTATTTCATTATCATTTTAGAAATTATCATACAATATATATAATGCAATATAGTATCCATATTATTTCTAAATAAACAGGTGCATTATTATCGAAAGCACCTAAGTAAATAGAGTCTACCATAATAGAAACAGCAGATGTTATAATAGCTATTTATATTATAAGTGGGATATGCACCTCATTATAGCATAAGTCTGAAATTTTCAGAACGAGCCGCAGGTGAGTTCTGTAATCAGACGATTGCTATAATGGGCATATCCCACGTGCAATATACAAGATTTTATCTACTACCATGTCATAATAACCAAATTATATGCAAATTATAATATAATAAAAAAAATTGTATTAATTTTTATTTGAAAATCCAGTGATGAGATGTGTTTTGTTGCTAAGGTTACAAGTCAAACAAATTTGTCATTTTTAATATAAATTTTCTATAAAAAAGATTATTTATTAAAAAAAGATAACAATGAGTTCTTCAGATGAAGAAATTCCCTCTGATGTTGAAAATTTGGCAGCAGAAGTAATTATAAACCTGGTTCCACAAAAATCAAGAGAGAAATATCGTTTGGCGTTCGAAAATTATGTAAAGTGGTGCATGGAAAAAAAAATAAGGAGTTGAGTAATGAAAAGGCTTTGTTAGTATATTTTAAAGAATTGAGTAACAGCAGAAAGCCTTCTTCTTTATGGTGTTATTATTCTATGCTAAAAACAGAATTATCAATTAGAAAAAATGTCGACAAAAAAAAGTATATAAATCTAATAGCATTTTTAAAAAGACAATCAGAAGGATACAAGTCAAAAAAATCTAAAGTTTTGCAGAAACAAGAAATTACATCATTCTTTAAAACAGTGGATGATAGCAAATTTTTATGTACCAAAGTTATATTGATTTTTGGCATAGCAGGGGCCTGCAGAGGGCTGAACTTACAAACCTACTTGTGGAAGATGTGACTGATAAGGAATCATGTTTTAAAGTGGTAATTCCAAACACAAAAACAAAAATATCGCGCACATTTTATATATCTGGAGGCGACATTGAAGGAATTTGTATGGTAAAAATGGTTAGAAAATACATACAACTCCGTCCGAAAAATTGTGATCATCAACGCTTTTTTGTTACATACAGAAATTCTAAGTGCATTGAACAGCCAATAGGCATAAATACCATTGGATCGGTGCCTTCGAAAATTGCAGAATTTTTACATTTACCAAATCATAAAAAATATACCGTGCACTGTTTTCGTCGATCTTCCACTTCTCTACTAGCTAATTCTGGTGCTGATATTTTAGCAATTAAACGACATGGTGGATGGAAATCGAACTCAGTGGCAGAAGGTTATATCGAATGCTCTTCAGAAAATAAAAAAACACATCAATAAAAATTTTGGGAGAGCACCAAATTCAACCTTCAACATCATCATCCATCAAGTTCAATCAAGATAATATGCAATCCACTATTAATTGTTCCATAATAAGTCATCAAAATTCCCAATTGTCAGGTATAAATATAAATAATTGTCAAGGATGTACCATCAATATTTATAATAAATAAAATTCTATTTCAAAAAATTTCTTACTTTTTGCGTGCGTTTTCTAAAAATTACAGCACTAGTGCGGTAATAAGTGTCATTATGATATTCTAAAAAATGTCAAATTTGTGTTATTATGACATGGTAGTAGATAAAAAATATTATGTGCCATCCAAAAACGGAATTAAACAAATTAACTGCCTTATATATTAATATAAAATGTTCTTCCATTTTATAAATTTTGGATAATAACTGTGATTTACAACTTGTATTATTTTTAAGTTCATTACAAAAAGAAATGTAAAGTAAATTATATTTTCTTCCAATTAATTGGTTTGACTCAATTATTAAAAATATTATAAAAAATTGATAAACTAATAAAACTGAAAAAATTATGTAATCAATACTAAACTTTTTAAATTAGAAAATGAGGCGATATGTTCAAATAGGTTAAAAATCACCAGAAATATTGTTATAAAACCAAAAAACACGTATGTTTTTATAAGAGACATTTTCTCTGAATTATAAATAATTTGTTCTTCAATGCAAACAATTTTTTTTGTAAAACTCCTCCAGTGTTTATTTATATAGAAATTTGATGCAGTTAAACTGTTGAAAAAAAAATAGTTGTTCGAGGACAGCTTCCAAAATGTCCAGAAATATACCGACGTAATTAAATTTGTGGTAATAATCATTGCGTCTACCCTTTAGAGAAAAAATGCAAGATAGAACAACTAGCATTTGCATGAACATTAAAACGCATTTTCTTAATAAGGACAGCTCGGATTTCTCACGTTCTAATAAAAATGGAGTGACTCCTAAAAATTTTCCACATTTAAGTAAATTATTCAGGAAATTGGTGTCCTTGTTTTTTCTTGATAATCCATGTTTCCAACGAAAGCAATACCATTTTGTTTTTACTGTTGATGCTTTCGCCACATGTACTTTATTAATAAGTATAAGGTAAATCGATGATTTGAACAAAAATACTTGACATTGTTTGAATTTTTAATTTCACCTAAACAACGAAAGGTGAACTATTGATTATAATTGTTAGCCATTTCAATCCAAAGTCTAATATTCCTAGAAAATCTTCTGTCTAAAGATAGTTAAAAGTTTGATATGCAACTTTTTCAAAACTATTTAATGACATTAAAACTTCTTTTAGTTATACTTTTTGTATTTTAAAAACTAATTAAGGAAAAAAGTTTTCGACTTTCTTTTAACTACGGCGGTTGTTACTAATATAGTAATAAGGGAGAAAGCTAAGCGGTTCTATTGAGTCCGTACCAAAGTAATATATTAACAATAAAGTAATTGCTTTTAATTTAATTAAGTGTAGTTGTTAGTTTCACTGTTGACTTGAATAATACTAGATATTGATGATATTATTTAAATTACAATTTATTCTTGAAATTATGTATTACAGTTTTTCGTTTTTTTGTTCGTACGCGTGCTAGCCAGTTCTGCGTCTTCTTCTTGTCTGTCTATTGTGATGACCCTATAAGTCTTTTAAAATAAAACACAGTCATGGTGTTTTTAACTTGGAATATATTAATTACGTAAAAATGACCGTTTCTTACAAGAGCCAAATTACCACTGTTCTAACATTAGTTTGAAAATCTTAGGACCTAAACTTAAGCTAAAATACATAAGAAGGGATAGATGTAACGTGTGCAAAAATAGTTCTGAAATTAAAGGCAAATGTCATTGACGGAAAACTGGAAATTATAAGTAAGCAATATTCAGCAATTGCGAAACAATTGCTGGATAAGTAATTTAGGCAGGTTAATCACCTTGTTAATAAAATGCTAACTAAGGATTAATCAATGTTATAAGAATATTTTATATATTGGAGACTTTCAGATACATACATTACAAAGGTAAGTCGCCAATTTATTACTTTTACTTATTTGCAAGCGCTATCGATTTATCGCATAGTTTTCTCGTTTTTGTATTCAACCACATATAGAAGTATCTACAGAACAATATCTTAAATTATTAAAGAATGTTGAATGTGGTAAAGATATAACTATGAATTATTGCTCCTGTCAGATATTTGAACAAACAAATCTATTTTCAAAGAGTAAAAATCATATATGGATTATTGTTTCTTCAAATCAACTTGAAAACCACGTAATGTTTTCTAGGTTTTCAAACAGACAAAAAAAAAACAACTATGAATATGAGTCATTTTTATCATTGTAATTTAACAAATGTAAAATTAATTATTAATTCAGTTATATACCCTTATGATGATTTAAATTTGGATTTTGATACAAAAAAATACTCAATTTTGTACTTATATCACTTGTAAAGCATGTTTCAAAAATCTTTTTACTATAAGAATTCTGGGGAACCATGTATTCCATATTATAAATTTTTAACAATTGCTTCATTAAACGTCATTGATTGTAGTCAACAAAATGACAAAAAATTTAAAAGCAGGCGCATGTGACATTCGTTTGGAATTTCAAACAACTAAAGATATTCCAGCGAACACAAGCGTCTATTGTCTTATTATTCATGAGTAGTGTAGATTTGAGGGGACTGGCACAGTAGTACATCAAATATCCGATAGATGGCGGTGGATGGTGGTCCCCGGCGGCAGTGGGGTAGAAAAAAAATGTGGAGGGAGGAGTTGTGATGGGTTAGGGGGAGTGGACAAGGCATAGAAGTGTGCTGATAGGTGTTAATTAGCATAAATTTGTATAATTAGCATAAATTTACATTTTTGTGTTGTTGGGTACTGCTAATGAGGAAAGAGAGTACTATGGATGGTGGGGGTGGAGTATTGGATTGGGGAGGCTGTTGTGGTTGGGAACTACCTATTGCCACCGGCACCACCCGCCATCATCATCATCATCCCTTTAGTGGTAACCGTCTCACTGAGCGCTGAAAAAAAAATGAGAGGAAGTGTGTGTGTCATCATCAACAACAGGTTAAAGAAAAATGCATTGGCGCCTGTATTTTAAATTATGCAAATTTTTAAAAGGTTAAGAACAAGTGACCTCTGTTCACTTGTTTTTTGCATTGAGTGCATTGCATTCGTTCTGAATATTAGAAATAAAACAAGTGCATTTTATTTTATCTTTATTATTTTTCATTTCATGTATATAAAAAAATCGGAAAAAAATGGAAAACAAGTGTCCATATATGATCCCTGTAATAGAAAAAAAACATGTTTTTTTAAGAAAAGAAAAATGTGTAAAAAACGGAAAAGGATTTTCTTACGTTTTTTTTCTATAGTTCTTCTCCTTCTTAGTTTATAAAAATTCCACTTGCCACCATTTGTTACTTCGATTGGGCTTTCGTACAATAAACGAAAGATTTTCTCCATTCTTTAGTCTCACATTATATTCGGGGACGTTTTCCAGTAGCCGGTTGTATCTTTTCGGTAATATGACATCATTTTCGAGGCCTTCAATTATCGTAAGAACTGCTTGACCATATTTTGTCTGAATGACTCTTAGAGAGCGTATTTTATATTCGACACCTTCCTCTAATTCAGAAATTTTGATGAAGGGTCTCGATACTGTATTAAATTCAGTATTCATTTTTTTTCTTCTTCTCTTTCTGATAAATTCACTTTACACACGCAAAATATACTTTTTTTTCTTAATATATGTATACAAAATAATATTGATACTAATATTAGAATAATGTATTTGGGTATAATGTGCAACGGCTTTTATTGTTAATGAAGAAGCTGTCGTCATCATCCCCCATCCAACCATATCCCCACACTCACACACAAATCAATTGTTATTGTTTTTCTTTCCTGGGGGAAGGGGGGTGTGAGTGTGCGTGTATGTGTAGTTATTTTTTTGTTCAATGATTCATGAGAAAAATATATTTTATGTTTATAGCGCACTTAGAAATAATTTTATATAAACCAATATACACATATCACTTAATAGGGAATAATTATAAGAAGAGTATTTTTTTTTAATCATGATGTTGTCTCTCTGGGCGCAAAAAAGAATGTATGTATAAATGGATAATACAATAGGATTCATGACTTAGTTAGTTTCGAGTTGGCAATATGTCAACTGATGAGAAAAAAAACACTCATCACCATCATCATCATCCAGAAACTGTTACATCTATTAGTGATAAGTTTTTGAAAAAACTACGGAAAAGTTTTCCATTGCTAAGAAAAAAAGATGAAGTGATTGCTATTTTAAAGCAAACGAATAAGTGTATTCAAACATTACGGAAAGTGATTGGCTTAAAGAAAAAAAATGATCAAGATAATATAAGCAACATATTGTTTCCCATCAATGATAACATTTTAAAACTAACAAACAATTTAAGTTTATTGAAAACATGTAGAAAAAGACTACATTTAATTAAAAAGGAAAAATTAAATATTATTGGGGGTGGAGGTTTGACTACAGCAGCAGCAGCAGTAGGGACGACATCAAAGCATCAGCAGCAGGCAAAACAGCAATATCAAAATTATGTAGAATGGGAAAATTTAGAGAATTGTTTTAGGAATAGTATCAGTAGTGGCATAATTACAAATTTAACGGTAAAAGATCCTATTGTGTTTCTAGATAAAGCACAGAAATGTTTCCTGCTGCAAGTGAGGAAGAAATTGCATGAAAATCATAATTGTATAAAAGTCAATTGTACATTTACTGGTGAATTTGCAAAAAAGAGTGGAGACATTATAGAGACAGATTTAAAGTCATTCACCACAAGGAATGAAGTAATTGATGCAACTACAAATTTAAAGGAATGGTATGAAACGTTTGTAAAGGATAAAATTTTGAATAGACTTAGTGAATTTCAAGAACGTGATTCTGGATGGAGTTTGTCGGAAATAATATCATTAAAAGTGATTTTTAACCGATGTAATCCATTAAATGCAGCGGGTACTTTTTCTTCTTCCTGCTCTTCTACATATACGGAAGTACCGAAATTTATAGCCAATAGAAAGGCAGTAATTAATATAAGAAACAATGATGAATATTGTTTTTTGTGGTGTATTGTGGCTGCTTTACACCCGACAGATAAAAATCCACAAAGAATTACAAAATATCCACACTTTAGTGAAGTGTTAAAGTATGAAGGTATAAAGTTTCCATTCAATGTGCGTGATTTGAAAAAATTTGAGAAACTCAACAATTTAAGCATTAATATATTTTATGTGAGCAACAAACAAATATATCCATTGACAATAAAAAAAAGCAATTATGAAGATGATGATGATGATGATGGAAATAATAAATGTATAAATTTATTAATGTTGGAAAATGTGGAAGGTGGATGTTTTCATTATGTGTTAATTAAAAATTTAAATCGCTTATTATTTAATCAGTTATCATCGAATAAAAATCAAAAATATGTTTGTGAACGGTGTTTAAATTATTTTTCTTCAAAGTGTGTTTTAATTAAACATTTAAATTACTGTAAAAATAAAAAAGTGTGTCACATAAAAGTGCCGTCCTCATCGAATCAGATTCTACAATTTAAGAATTTCTCCCACAAAATACCAGTTTGTTTTGTAATATATGCCGATTTAGAATGTATATTGGAGCCTATCATATATAATGATGGAAAAGAAAACAAAAAAAATGGCGGTGGTGGCGGTGTTGGCGGTTCCATTGAAAGATATCAAAAACACATACCACACAGTATTGCCTATTACTTAAAATGCAATTATGATGATTCACTCTCTCAATTTAAATTAATTAGAGATAAGAACTGTATAAAGTTATTTATAAAAGATTTGCATGAAATTGCAATAACAGTCAACGAAATACTCGATCGTATAGTTCCAATGTCTGAGCTAACTGTAGAACAGGAAATAGCACACTATAATGCCACAACATGTCATATTTGTGAAGAACCATTTAATGCCGTATTAGACGGTGAAGATAATGTATGTGTAAAAGACCATTGTCATGTGACTGGAACATATAGAGGAGCCGCACATTCTCAATGTAATTTACAATTTCAACAATCCAAAGTAATTCCAATTGTTTTTCACAATTTAAGCGGTTACGATTCCCATTTTATAATTGAAGAATTGGCAACAGGCATCAAAGGACCCATCTCTCTTCTACCCATAAACAAGGAGAAATATATATCGTTCACAAAGAAAATTGAAAATACAAACATCAGTTTGAGATTCATTGATTCCTTCAGATTTATGGCATCCAGTTTGGACAAATTATCTTCGTACTTGCGTGCCGAAGAAAAGACCATAATGAGATCGTTTTATCCGCATGACAATGAATTTAAATTGTTATTGCGAAAAGGTGTTTTTCCCTATGCATACATTGATAGTTGGGAAAAATTAAATGAAACCCATCTGCCGACAAGAGAGGCTTTCTTCAATGAACTGAAAAACGAGTCAATATCTGCGGAAGATTATAGACATGCTGAGAATGTATGGCAAACATTTAATGTGCACACACTAGGTGAATACTCGGACATTTACCTTAAAACAGATGTGATTTTATTGAGTGATGTATTTGAAAATTTCCGTAAAACATGTTATAGGACCTATCAATTGGATCCATTACACTATTTCACATCACCCGGCCTAAGTTTTGATGCAATGCTAAAAAATACCCGCATAAAATTGCATTTAATGCGAGATATTGATATGATTTTGTTTATTGAATTGGGAATACGTGGTGGCTATTCTGCAGTGATAAAATCGAATGCAAAAGCCAACAATAAATATATGATGGAAGACTATGACCCCACCCAATTGGACACTTATCTAATTTATATAGATAAAAATGCCTTATATTCAACGACAATGTGTGAGTACCTACCATACCAAGATTTTGAATGGTTAAAAGAGGATGAATACAATGGCAGTATTAGCGACGGTAATAATAGCGGTAGCGACGGTAGCAATTCTTTCAATGTATTATCAATTGAAGACAATGCAGAATATGGTTATATTTTGGAGGTGGACCTTCATTATCCATCTCATCTACACAATTTACACAAAGATTTTCCATTGGCCCCCGAACATTTAACACCACCAGGCAGTAAACATAGTAAATTAATGACAACATTATACGACAAACACAACTATGTTATTCACTATAGAAATTTAAAGAATTATTTAAAGAGAGGTATGGTTTTGCAAAAAATCCACAGAATATTGAAATTTAAACAGTGTGCCTGGATGAAAACTTATGTGGAATTGAATATAAATTTGCGAAAACAATCAAAAAATGATTTCGAAAAAAATTTCTTCAAGTTAATGGTGAATTCAGCATTTGGAAAGACCATTGAAAATGTGAGGAAATATAAAGATGTTAAATTAGTGACAAGTTGGTGGGGCAGATCTGGAGCACGTGCCCTAATATCAAAACCGAATTTTCACAGTTTGGAAATATATGATAGTAACATGGTGATTATAGAAATGCAACGAAATGAGGTGGAAATGAACAAACCCATGTATATTGGTTTTACAATTTTAGATTTAAGTAAATTACACATGTACAATTTTCATTATGACTATATATTAAGACAATTTGATGAACGCAGTGTGGATTTATGTTACACAGACACAGATAGTTTTATATATCTATTTAAAAATATTGATTTCTATGAATACATAAAACGTGATTGTAGGGAATATTTTGATACAAGCGACTATGATGAAGCGAATATTTTTAATATACCGCGTGTAAATAGAAAGGAACTTGGTATGTTTAAAGATGAAAATGCCGGTCGCATTATGTTGGAATTTATTGGTCTACGATCGAAAATGTATTCATTTAAAATGTGGGGTCGTGGTGGTAGTGGTGGTGGTGAGGAAATAAAACGGTCCAAGGGTGTAGTTGGTAGTACATTAAAAACAATCACATTTGATGATTATAAGAATTGTTTATTGAATCAACGGGAAATGGCAAGACAACAAATTCTATTGCAAAGTAAGAAACATGTAATGTATTCTATAAAACAGCGAAAAATAGTTTTGAATGTTGGTGATGATAAAAGAATGTCACTGCATGATTCATTAGACAGTCTGCCGTGGGGTTTTGTGGAAGAAACAGTAGTAGCAGCAGCAGCAGTAGCAGCAGTAGCACCCCAACTACCCCATCAGTAGTACCTACTATCATACACACCAACACGCACGCACCCCACAAATAGTACTTAAACAAAAAAAAAAATGTTATCAAAAAGTGAAATAAAACTTGTAAATGATTTATATGATAGTAATTCTATGGTATATTTGAATCACTTGGTGGAAAGAATAAAAAGTTCAAATGTGAGTGAAATGAATATGATTTTAAAACGTATCGCACTTCCAAGCACATACATTTTAACATATGACATATTACGATTGTGCAATGTTGAAATATTAAATGTGTTACTCACTTCCCAATTGGAACATGATAAATTTGTTGTATTGGTTGCTAATAAATTGTTAAATTTAAATCTAATCGATTTTACATATGAAAATTTAAGTGAAATCATCAGTACTGTACCATATAAGGATTTCAGTAATGACTACAAATGTTATTTAATAATGCAATTAACAAAAAATTGGGATATTAATAAACCCAATTTTAATCATCCAACATCATCATCTTATTTGTATTTACATATATTATGCAATTATAAGAATTGTAATTATTATATTAACAAAATTATGTGTACTGGAATTTTTAATGCAAATCCAATATTTGTTGGGAATATGTTGAAAACTTTGGAAGAGAAAAATTTAGACTTCAAATTGGAGATATTAACAAGAGACTCACATATGGATGTGGTAAAATGGCTTTTGAAAAATTTGCGAAAAGTGGAGAAAAACGAAGATGTGGGATGGAAGTGTGGACCTGATTCAGGTTTATGGCCATCAGGAAATCCAGAAGATTATGTTGCCACAATGGAGCTAATTAAACCCATAATGGAGTTTTAAAATACAACATACAAGAGAGATAGAGATCAGAAGAAAAAACTCTCTCTCTCTCACTTTGTTATTATTAGTATTATTAATATTATATATATAAAAGTGTGTGTGTGTGTGTGTGTGTTTGTGTACCTATTATGTATTATTTGGGTGTATGGGGGCAGGGGGGCAGGAAGAACATGGGGTGAATAACAAAAAAAATATTGTACTGTTTTTCATATACTTCTTTTTATTATATTCTATTCTATTTTTTTCCAAATATATTAATATACAAACTAACATGTAAAAGAAAAGTGAAAAGTATCTGGAAAAAAAACACTAGTTAAAACGGGGGTGGGAAAAAAAACGTTGTTGGTGGTGGTGGTTTGGGGTTTTTTTTTTATGTAATAAAAAACAATATACGTTTTTTTAAAAAAAAATAGATCTTTTATTTTTTCATCAAAACTCACACACACACAAACATATGTAAAAGAAAAAAGTATCTGGAAAAAAAAACACTAGTTAAACTGGGGAAAAAAAAATGTTGTTGGTTTTGGGGTTTGGGGTGTTTTTGGGGAATAAAAAAAACATATTAAACATTTTTTTTTGTTAAAAACACTACATTTATTATTGTTTACAACATAACAGAAAATGAAAAAAAAAAATTTACAATATTAAGATATTGGTACATAAAGATAAAAAAAATATTCCAATTTCCATTTTTTCCATTCCCCCCATTTGTGTTTCCATTTTTTTTTCTTATTCTTCAATCTTTTTCTCTCCCCTCCTCGTCCTGGTCCTCCTCCTCCACATCCTGTGGCTGGACTGCTCCCACATCTTGTGGCTGGACTGCTCCCACATCCTGTGGCTGATGGACTGCTCCCACATCCTGTGGCTGATGGACTGCTTCCACATCCTGTGGCTGATGGACTGCTCCCACATCCTGTGGCTGATGGACTGCTTCCACATCCTGTGGCTGATGGACTGCTTCCACAACAACATTCTCTGGCTGGTCTGCTTCTCTATCCAGTTCCTCTATTAGATTCGATAATCTCTGCAACCAAAAAAAAAAACACAACAAATTAGTAAAATAAAGAAATAAAAAAAAAGAAATTCAAAAATTAATAACATACCATATAGCAAGCGCAGTAAATATCATGAAGTGGCTGTCTCTTCCTATCCACCCATTGACTGCAAGTTGAACAATATTCCATGTGGAGATTCCACGAGTTTAATTCCCCCGTTTCTTCGTCGATTTGACCATAATTGTCCTCAATTTCAGGAAACATATTCTGACCATGTGGTTCATCATGATCATCATCATCATCATCATCAGCTTGGTTTTCATACTCATCTACGTGTTCTTGACACTTTCGCCTCCATTTTCGCTTGATGCCACGGCGGCTTTGTTGTTGTTGTTGCTGCTGCTCTCCTTGTTGCCCATGGATGGTTGTTGTTGTTGTTGTTGTTGTTTGACTGTTGCCACCAGCATTGTTTCCTAATAAAAGAGAATAGTGCAACATTTCAAAATTGATTGTCCTAATAACTCCCGTACACCACGTTGAGAATTCTTCACTCTATTTTTTGTAGTTAATCACACCCCCACCATGAAATACAATGTTTTTTTTTTATTATTATATTTCAAAAGAGAGAGAGAGAGAGAGAGAGAATTAGCAACAAAAAATACAGATCATGAATTCTCAACATGCTGTATGAGAATTATTAGTGCAATTAATCTTGAAAGGTTATACTATTTTCCTTTATTACCTTCTTCTTCTTCTTGTTGTTGTGGTTGTGGTTGTCGAAGCCACCATTCGTCACTGCTGTCACTAACTGTTGTAGTACTACTGCTGTTGTCATTTGTTTTTTCTTGCCCTTAATAAAGAAAATTATAAATATCTTCACTTTTCCACACTTTTTTATATAAATAGTAAACACAATCTGTTTTTTTTTTTGTGTGTGTTTCAAATGATTGTGTACTATTTATACAAAAGAGTGTCAAAAGAGGAAGATATTTTTAATTTCCTTTATTACCTTCTTTTGGATTATTATGTAGAACTTCTACTCCTCGAATACCGTCTTCGTCTCCGCCGCCTCCCTTGTTGTGGTCGTCCTCATCATCATCATCATCATCGTGATGGTTCTCGTTTGTGGTTTTTCCTACTAATAAAGGAAATTAAAATTACTTACGATTCTTACCTTTTCCCCAATAATCGTACTCAGATATCGAACAACATCAATACAATTTGCTTGAATCTGAATTCGATTATTGAGTAAAAGGCGAATCGTAAGTAATTGCAATTTACTTTATTACCTATATTTTCTTCTACTGTTGTCTCTGCCGTCTCCGCCGCCGTCACCACCACCGGTACCGCCGCCGCCGCCGCTACCTGTTGCTGTTGCTGTTCATTTACCAACGACAACGACGACGACGACGACGATGAGGACGAAGACATGGATTCTTTTTCAGCCATTTTACTCACACATGCACTGAAACAAAAAACAAATTTCAATTTAATGAAAAGATAAAAAATAAAAAGAGAATAAGTAAAATTACTTACCACTGAATGTGTGCTACACACCACCGTAGCCCACATATATACATTCACCCCATCACCCCTCCTCCTCCTCCACCACCACCACCACAACTTCCCTCCATTGTGAGTGCTGCTGCTGCTGCTATTCAACGTTTTCCATGTCATCGGGATCATCTTCGTCACCACCACCATCATGGTCAACGAACTCCTGCCGGCGGTGGGGGCTATTTCCTGTTAGATTCCTCAAGAACCCCCAGTAATCGGAGTCGTCATCTGATGATCCCGGTGCATCATGGTAAAATATTAGGGGGCTGGATGTCGTCCTCATGGGATTTGCAGCCCCCAACATTCTGAAGAAGTGTGTCAGACTTTCTTCCACGTCGAATATCCCCATCGGATTTACTGGCTGGATGTCTTGGTTCCATATTGTCCGCGCGCAGATGTGAAGCGTAAAGGGCGGTAGGAGTGTCGACCCCGGATATGGTGAGGTCAACCGCAGAACCCTAGCCAAGCTGTTAAACAGCTCTCGCTCTCGGGCATCCATCTGGACCCCCACAACAGCGTGTTGGATGGGGTTAGCAGCAGCAGCAGTAGCGGTGGCGGCGGTGGCATGTTGGCGGCGGTGGCGGTGGCGGTGGCGGCGGTTGTTGTTGGAGTAAGTGGCGGTACCGGTGATGGAGAATGGGGGACCAGCAGTGGCGGCGGCGGCGGTGGCAGTGGTACCGGTGGTAGCGAACGGTGCGTTAGTTGTATTCATTGACACCGTGGGGAATGGAAAGGTGGCGGTTCTTGCGCTCGTCGTCGTCGTCGTCATCGTCGACGTCGTAGTCGTCGTCCCCCGCTGTCCAGTACCACGGCCGGAGGCACATCTTCTGATGGGGGCACAAACCCCAATTCTTGAACCGCCGACGCCGCCGCCGCCGCCGCCGCAAGCACCTACCACAGAGCTCGTGGTGGTGGCGGTTGCGGCAGCGGTGGAGACAGTGGCGGTGGCGGCGGTGGTGGTGGTGAAGACCGAGGTAATGGCGGCGGCGGCGGTTGCGTTAGCGGTGTTGGCGGAGGAGACCGTGGTAATGGCGGTGGCAGCGGTTGCGGTGGAGACAGTGGTGGTGGCGGCGGCGGCGGTGGTAATTTCAAGTGAATTCGGCCTTCTTCTTCTTGATGATGATGAAGAGCCGGCGGCAGCACCAGAGTTATTGTTATTAAAATTGTTGGAGTTCATTTTTTTTTGTTTTTGGTTACTTGTAGTTTGTTTTGAAAAAATAGCTTAGTTTTCAAAAACTGACTTTTGTCCACATGATTGTGTACTATTTATACACCTTAATTTGTGTCGTGTGTGGGGAAGGTGGTGGTGG
Organism: Silvanus unidentatus; assembly: GCA_963930825.1. Classification (NCBI taxonomy): domain Eukaryota; kingdom Metazoa; phylum Arthropoda; class Insecta; order Coleoptera; family Silvanidae; genus Silvanus; species Silvanus unidentatus. The sequence goes on along the minus strand of OZ005758.1, from coordinate 18,999,306 downwards.
TGGTGGTGGTGGAGCAGGAGACGGTTGTGTGGTGTAAAAAGGTCACATATTTTTCTTGACATTTTATTTATTATTTTGTTTTTGAATATAAATTACATTACAATTGCACAATCTTTTTTATCAATCTTAATTTTTTGTTCGTTTGTCTATTTGTATGTAAATTGCATGAACTTTTAGCTTTTTTAGAAATCAATTTTTTTATGCAAATCAATGTCTGCACGGAAAAAAAAAATTAATTATGCACATACAAAATTTTTATAACTTAATTAACAATGTCTTTTTTACTTATCCAACTATTGTGTGTGTTATCGAATCCCAACCATTTAACAAGCAGTTTGTCACCTTTTCTTCGAACAATTTTCTCTATCAATTGAATGTCCGGGTATGCAGTTTTCTGGATTTCTTCATTGTAAAATGCTCCCTTGATGTCCCGTTTTTGTTCATCTTGCAATAAGTATGTTGTTGGATTTGTCAATTGAACTGTTTTAATTGTGAATACCTCATTTGACCAATTGGGTGTATATCCTTTTGCAAATAATTCCCTATATTTACTAACACGCACCTTATCACCAACTTTGAATTTATTTGATGACATTGGTGTTGAAATCTTTATTCTATTATACACTGTATTTAAGAGTAGCTTTTCATTTTTTTTCTTAGAAATTGCATCTATGGGACGCATCTTAATTGTACTATGAATGGATTTTTCATTGTAATTTTTTACAATTTCCGGTAATATGGAAAGCCATTTATAGTTGCCCTGATAACTAAACTCTTTCCACATATTACTTTTGAGGGTGCGATTAAAACGTTCAATTACACTAGCTTTCATTGCACTAAAAGTGGAATAGAGATTTATTCCCAATTTTTTCATCAAATCCATAAATTCCTTATTGTAAAACTCTTTACCATTATCGGTTTGTAGATTTTTCGGTATATACTCTGGTTTAGTTAATAGAATTTTCCTCATTGCATTGGTAACTTCTTTGCCCGTTTTATTTTTTACAGGCACAGCCCAAGCAAACTTACTAAATACATCGATTACAGTTAAAATATACTTCTAGCCCTTATTTAATCGGGCATATGGTATCATTTCCACTAAGTCAGCTTGATATAAATCATATAAACCTTTTACAATGACATGTCTTCTTTCAAATTGTTTTCTAGCTGTTTTATGTAATTCATTGACAACTAATCTTTTCAAATCCACATCATCATTAGCGACGGCGACGGCGGCGGCAACTGCATTGGGCATTTTTTTCTTATATTTCCTCATCATAATGGTGATGATTATGGAACAATAACATCATATACTGGATATCGAACCATAAATACTGCATGCACTTTATTTGTTTTTGAATTGATTTCTTTTATGGATATTCGATCTCCCATATGGAAAATTACAGATTCAATATTCGTTAATAGTTGTCCATTTAAATAAATTTCCATATTATTGAAATTACTGGATTGCTTCACAATTAATAGGCGACATTCTTTCAGATGAATTTCATATTCATATTGATTAGAAAGATTTATTTTAAGATAGCCTGTTTTCGCTTGAACGGGTCCTGAGGCGCTAATATTTAACATAAAATAACCATATAAAGTTTTCAATTTCGTTTCCAACAACTGATTAATTTGATTTAAGTTTTGGATGTGTGAATTACTTATAATGGTATTCACTTCGTTTGCAATAAGTGTTTGCACCTCCATTACATTCCGCGGTCTCCACGGCACCAGATTTTTCACATCAGTTTCTATAAGGTCCTCAACGGCACTCTCATTCGGAATATGATTACTTGCAATATACCATGGCAAGAATTTCTTAATGGTATCCAATGTCATGTCATTCACTTGTTTTTCATCAACTAATTTTCGCTTCAATATAATATTTGAAACGCGTTGACCACATTCCACACCCGTAATTATTTGTTTGGTTTTCAATGAATTTTCAATCAAATCAATAATATCTTGAGTTTTCCATGTTTTTGCGTGTGTAGTTGCTGTTGTTGTTGTTGATGTTTGCTGTTGTTGTTGTTGTTGTTGAAGTACTTTTGCAGAAACAATTGCATTCACATCTGAATCTGTGACAAATTTTATACTATTTAATTTTACATCAATTAATTTATTCACATCAGCTGTTGAGAGCTGTGTGGTTGTAGTAGTAGTAGGTGATGCTGTCTGAATAACTTGATGATGATGTTTACGTATTGTTCGATCAATTAAATTTTGTATTTCCGTTGGAGTTTGTATTTTATTGGAGATTAAATTATTAATATATTGTTGAGATGGGATTTGTTGTTGTATATTGAGAAATTTTACATCAATTTTGTGTTCAATATCTAATACACTTGGAAGGGCAAGAGTGGCAAATACCCTTTTCACTTCAGTTTCCACTAATTGTTGCAATTGTTGCAGCAGGGTTGTGCCTGATGATGATGATGATGATGAAGAAGAAGGTGTAATTGCACCCACAATAACTGATGATGATGATGATGATGATGGTCCACTAATAGTGGAGTCCTCATCACCCGTATTATTGTATCGGTGGTAGTAGTAATTATCTAAAGGACGACCGAACTTATCAACAGTCATTTTTGTAATAAGAAAAAAATTCTAATACTTTTTTTTTAAATACATTTTATTTATTCATTTTTTTGGAAATAAAACCTGATAACATTATTTAAATTGTTATAATTGTCTTCACTTAACCATAAACTTAAAATAAATACATTTTCTACACTGCACTGCAAGTGTTTTGTTTTCCAATAGCCATGAATGGGACAGCATTCCTTTGTGTACATATTTTTCAAATAATCATGATAGTAATCTTTAAGTGCATGTAATGAGGGCCAATCTCTTATACCTTCCACATTTACAATATCAATTTTTTTATCACTATTATACAATTTATCATTATAGAAAATATCTTTCAATAATTTCTCTTTTTGGTGCCCCCTAATTATTATAATGTTAATTTTTTTCTCAATAACTTCATTATGTAAAATTTCCGATAATTGGGTTAGTGTGTAGTAATTTTTTGTGATGGCATTGACTGATGATGTTGTTGTTGTTGTTGTTGGCTCCTCCTCCTCCTCCTCTTGTTTATTTCTATCTTGTTTATTTGATAAATTCCACATTAGACCATGAACTTGACTTTGTATATATTTCACATGTTTTTTAAAATCATCTGATAAATGATTAAATTTAATATGCGGTTCAAATAAAAATGTTTTTATGTTATCCGCTGCTTCTGCTGCTGATGATCCCAATGTCACATCAAATAACTGTTTTATAGCCATTTCTTTACATACAGGGTGTCCCATTTCAAACCTCCCGCCGTAGATATCTGGAAAACCGTAAAAGCTATTAACCTGAAATTTTGGTTACGAATGTTATCGGGAGGGGCTGATCGATCTAAAATATTTTCAAAATGGTGGCACTTCCGGTTATACCGGAAATCGACACTAACTTCGTTATTTTAAATGGAACACCTCATTTTTAATTGCATTTTTGAATTCCTTGTCAAATTTTAAAGTGACTTTATGTAGGGTACCATATCTCCAAATTTGATAGTTTTTGAGAAAATAATTATTTTATATCAAATTTTGGCTTTTGCAGTGTTTTACCAAAAAATTTGTAGCTTGAGTCAGAATAGAGATAGTAAGCTGAAATTTAGGCTGAAGGTAGTCAGAAAGCTCAGCTACAATACTGACCAATTGGTTTTGGATTTCTGATTATACAGGGTGTTGTTATAACCAGTTATAATTGCAGCATCTTTAAAGTAGAATAACTTTCTTATTTCAAATGGAACACCCTGTATTTTTTTGTCTTCTTCGTTAGAGAATTTAATACTGAATCGATTGGTATAAGCATACCCTATACCTAGGATTAATAGATTTTGAGATATTTAAAAATTAAACGTATGTTACAATTTTTGATAGAGTTTTAACCCTTTTTTTTAACATTTGCGGGGGTTATGGTGGATATGAAATAATCTATTTCCTTAAAAAATTTTATTTCGTCCTAAATCTCTTATAGGTTTTAATTGAAAATGATCTTTTGCCCAAAATTTCAAAGTTTTCAGCAAATTGTTTTTAAGACAAATCCAGGAGACCCCGGTTCGATCCCCGCTGAGGTCTTAAATTTGTTGGACTTTTTTCTCAATTAATGGCATTCAAACGTTTTAATATTTGTTAAAGTCTTTTAAAAACTATGAATAAGAAACAGTTTAGCTATTGAAAGGCTCATTTAGGGCATACATTAACAATAATATTCAAAAAACCTGCTCTTATTTCATAAATTTCTAAATAACTCAAAATTTATCAATCCAAGGTATAGGGTATGCTTATACCATTCGATTCAGAATTAAATTCTCTATCGAACAAGACAACAAAATACAGGGTGTTCCATTTGAAATAAGAAAGTTATTCTACTTTAAAGTTGCTGCAAATGTAACTGGTTATAACAACACCCTGTATAATCAGAAATCCAAAACCAATTAGGCAGTTATGTAGCTAAGCTTTCTGACTACCTTCAGCCCAAATATCAGCTTAATAACTCTATTCTGACTCATGTTACAAATTTTTTGGTAAAACACTGCAAAAGCCAAAATTTCATCTAAAATAATTATTTTCTCAAAAACTATCAATTTTGGAGATATGGTACCATACATAAAGTCACATTAAAATTTGACAAGGAATTCAAAAATGCAATAAAAAATGGGGTGTTCCATTTAAAATAACAAAGTTAGTGTCGACTTCCGGTATAACCGGAAGTGCCACCATTTTGAGAATGTTTTAGATCGATCAGCCCCTCCCGATAACATCCGTAACCAAAATTTCAGGTTAATAGCTTTTACGGTTTTCCAGATATCTACGGCGGGAGGTTTGAAATGGGACACCCTGTATAAAATCACTATCTTTGTATTGGAATCCTTGAAAATCCATAATACACACATTGGTTAAATTCATGATTTTTCTTTTTTATGGTTAAAAAGTATATACATATATCATCAGCACCATACACACACACACACACTCTTCAGTTCAGAGAGATTTTATTAAATGAAGCGAATAGTTGATGTAAGTGGATTATATTTTAATATACGATCATGTATAATGAGACAATACGCTGTGGTTTTATCATCCACATCTTTATCACATTCAAATTCCAAACGAATGTCCACTGAACCGGCATTTAAAATTTCATTCTGTCGTGAACAATCAATCACCACAATGGGACAGATTTCTTTAAATCGCTCTGGTGTGAAGAGTGGCTCATTGTCTTTCTCATAGTATGCTTGATGGAAGTTTGCATATAACTCATAAAGTACTGAATATTGGTCCTTGGAAAAATTAATATTCAAATTCTCATAGGGATATGATTCGGAGTTTAGATACAATTTTATGTTTGATAAATTTATATTGTCAAATTTACTTGCATTTTTATTAATCATATTTTTTCGATCTGTTTGAAATCCAACAATTACATAACGTGGTTTTTCCAATTGTTTTGTTGACATCACAGTCCAGGAGTGTTGTTGGGTTTTTTGCAATTGTGGATTTTCACACAGTTCCCATGATCTAAACGCAATTTCCAACTCTATTGAATTATTCATATATTTGATTAGTTGCAATCGTTCAGCGTCGGCAACTTTAATATACGGTATTTTCCACACAATTTTATAAATAGTTAGTACCACTTTTTCCGTAGTATTTGTATTATAGATGGCATTATCGTCCGTGTTTGATCTCAATAGAATCAATTCATGTCTCAAATTAATTATGATCTTCTTAAAGTCCTCAGCAAAGCCAATCACTCTATTTAGGGGAATGCAAACATTAAAATTTCCATCCTTATTAATGGGTGTGAATGCACACTCATTGTTCGATGATGTATACCATCCGGCATTTTCCAATAGTTTACTTTCATTCTCATTTATGGAGACGTAAGATTTTAGTGTTGTTGTAATGCCTGGATTTCTTGTTCTATCTATAACTTTGCCACCAATTTCATAGCGAATCTCTTCGAAAAGGTGCATTGCAAAATTATTTACCAATTTGGCCGTTCTAGACACTGCCCCCTTGTCATCCAATAAGGTGCCCTCAATGTAAATGTGACTTTGAGATGGTAGTGTGTAGACATCGGTTTGCTGAATTGGTATTCGTATTTCATCGTTATTCTTGAAAGATGAATTTATGTATGGTTGATGAGAGTGTTTCTCGTAACTGGTCAATGAATTGTCAAATAAGACAGTTTCTTCAACATTTAAAATATCACTCATTTTTTTTTGTTTGTTTGTTTTTTTTTGTCTTTTTTGGCTAGTAGTTTTTCACTACTTTAAATCCTAACGATTTTAAAAATTGTATATTTTCTCGTGTTAATCGTTTGACCTCTTGCCTTGGAATAACTGTAGATGGTTTAATGATTTCATTATTATATGATGTTCTATTATTAGATTTTTTTTCCTGATGCCACTAATACAGCAAGCTTTGTATTTTATACCCATTTTTTTTTTAATAATAATAATAATTATTATTATTATATTTCTCCCCTCACACCAGCACCAGTACCAGCACTAGGTACCGCAATCGTAATCACTTTTTTTTATGAAGTATTGTTATTATTGATTTTTTTTAAATGTAATTTTATTGATATTTCTTCTCCACGAAAATCGATTAGTTTTCCGTTCTGATCAACTATACGAATAGTGACATTATAGATTTCCGATGTATTAATTGGTAAATATATAACATTTTGAGGGGTCTCATTGATTTTGAATCCTGGCGGTACTGTGGGGAAAAAATCATAAATAATATGACTTGGTACACCATTATCATATGATCCCTCACTAATACTACATAACACTCGTATTGTGTTCACATTAAATATACTTATGGGTTTTGTGGAAATGTGTCTTTTGTTGGCGTGCAACAGTACATTCTCAAATCCCAATAGTGATGATATCGAATTGGGTTTTCTAAAGTCTATATTGTAACTGCACTTGATTTCCGTTTGTAGTGTATTAACATTTCCATGAATTGTTAGAAAACAATTAAATGTGGGGTGTTTAATTTTTAATTCTTGTATGGACTTTTGTAAAAATTGCACTATATAACGGATTTCATATGAACCTGTTGGAATTTTGATATCATGCCCACCCACACTGAACACGTTATTTGTGTCATCTATGTTTGGTATTGAATTGAATACCTTGAAACTAGTTAATCCCAACACATAGTCATCATAATTTTCCAATTGAATCGGTGGATAATGGTGAATCGCTTTTTCCGATTGTTTACTATCAAATAGCAACAAACTCATATTAGGTATTATTAGTATTATTAACTTATGTATACTCTTACAATTTTATTTGTACACTAAAGACATTCATTACATATTATAACTTTTATATAGAAATTGAAGACATAAATGACCACAGTTTACTGCATTGTACTTTTGATAACGTTTATGATTGTATTTTATCACTACCGCATTATTAGCCCTCGTCCTCGTCGTCGTCGTCGTCGTCATCGGCTTGTTTTTGTTTTTTGTTTGTCCATCACTTTGAAAATAGTGAACCAACTCAAGTGGTGGTTTAAGATTTCCATAACTGTCAAAATAGTAAACTACAGAACCATTTTTAACATAAGCAACCCAATGTTCTCCCGGTCCTTTATATGAATCCGTATTTATTACTCCCGATTCATTAATATTAATCTTATGTGGTAATTTATCTCGCATAAATACACCACGAAAATGTGGAATATTTTTTGAGTATTTCATCAGGTCATAATTGGTTAGGGGACGAGCCGGTAAATTTTTAATTAGTTTTTTGAATAGGGTCTTAAGTATAAGCCTAAACCACGTTTATATGGTCCCATATAGAGACCCTGCCCTTGAGCATTTTTTCCAATAGCAATAGCCTCCATTTTTTCATTATGTCGTTTCGATTCCTCTAAATTTTTCTGTGCTTGTTTCGCCTTTTGAATTGCTGAATAGACACCCGAACCGCCGCCAATCAATGATCCCAATGCACCTAATCCAGCTAGAAGAAGTGGTAAAAATCCACCAGATTTCCTAGCAGTACTCGTAGGTATTGGAATTACACGGGGAATAGTTGATTTTTTAACTCTTTCAAATATATTGCGAAGATTTCCTCTCTTGCCTCTCTTTCGAGCCATTCTCATGGCCGTTGAAAAAGATATTGCTTTTCCCATTTTTATTCCTGTTCCACGACTTATTCTTCTTCTTCTTCTTCTCCTTACTCTACTTCCTCCTCCTCCTAATGCTCTTTTCCTCGTAGGACGATGACGACGACGACGACGACCATGAGGAGGACGACGGCCAAGACGACGACGACGGTGATGTCCCATACCCGTTAATAATTTTCCCTTCATGGCACCGGTAACGGCTAATGCAGCTGCTTTTTCACCAAATCCCGCGTCGCCCGCTTTTAATCGTTCAAATGCTTTCTGTGCCAACACTTGATCGGCCTTATGTCGTTCAGATAAGTCGTTACTTTGAGAATATGCTATATCATGTACTCTACAAGCTGCATCCAATGCATTCACTCCCTTATCACCTCTCGCTAGACGTTTTTGCAGTTTAGTACCAGGGCCGCAGAATTGATAGCCCGGTATATGTAATTCAATTGGTAATTTATTTATCAATTTATTTAAAATGCCGCTTCCTTTCCGCTCCGCAACTTTTCGTCGACTAATTGCATTCGAATAAATCACCTTCATTTTATTATTATTATGATTATATGAAATAATAATAATATATACGATGTATATACAAAAACAATCTTTAGTCTTCTATTTGCTCGCATACTCTAATGAAATGTGTTAACTACTACCCCCTCAATTTATATATAACCGTCCACCCCCGCGCGCACACCTATGCACAAACACACACTCATAAAAGAGTGAAAACAGACTTTTTTTTTTATAAGAAAAGTGAGTGTGTGTGTTTTTTTTCACCTAAGAAATAATGCGGTTAATTGAACAAAAACAAAAGTTAAAGATAAAGAATTATAATTGGCTTCAACAAACAAATGCGTGTGGATCATCTGCATCAGGTATTGCTGGAGGAGGTACTGGTACTGGTTTTGGTTGCGGCGGCGGTTGTATGCGATCAAGGCATGGACAATTACTTCCAAATACAATTCGTTGTATTATTGTGGGACCATCAAATTGTGGTAAAACGAGTGTTATGCTAAATTTATTGGAGGATAAAAATGGTTTGCGATTTGAAAATGTGTACATTTATTCCAAATCTTTATATCAACCCATGTACAAGTACTTGAGGGCGCTTTTGGAACCAATCAAGGGAATTGGTTACCATGAATTTAGAGATACAGATGAAATACTCTCACCAAATGATGCCAAATCAAATTCTATAATGATATTTGATGATGTGGCGTGTGGACCGCAGAGTGTGATAAGAGAATACTTTAGTATGGGTAGACATAATCAAATCGATTCATTTTATCTCTCACAAAGTTATAGCAGAATTTCCAAACAATTAATACGTGACAATGTTAATCTTCTCGTTCTTTTCAAGCAAGACGAGACAAATTTACGACATGTTTACAATGATCACGTAAACACCGACTTTGAATATGATAAATTCATTAAATTATGTAGATTTTGTTGGAACAATGACAAATATGGATTTTTAGTTATATCAAAAGATGATGATATAGCAAAAGGACGTTACAGAAAGGGATTCGATCATTTTCTATTAACTTGAGACAACAAAAAAAAAAAAAAACGGATAAATGAAAAAAAACACTATATATATAATTTTAATACATTGACTTTATTTCATCAGTTTTACAAGTACCGTTCATTTGTTCGTGAAGGAAAAAAAAAACATCACCTCCTACATGATGGATTCAAAGGTGGTAAAAGAACTAATAAAGGCTAGAAAAATTGTGAAAGCTAAATTGGATGCCTTAAAATCGGAACAGTTTTCCACACAAGAAAACCTTGCACAAAGCTATTTACCATTGATGAATATATTACCAAAAGCATTACTAAAAAACGAACAGAAAAAAAATAAAGTGAAAAAAGAGGAGAAGGAGGAGGAGGAGGGGGAGCCGGATGAGGCAACACAGTGGCAACAACCATTACCAGATGAAAAAAATATTCATCATGATGATGTAAAAAAGACCATAAAAAAGACTAGAAAACGTCAAAGTACTAGTTTCGGTACTCAAACAGATGATGATGATGAACAAGAACGCAATATAATTCAACAACTTTTTCCTAATACATCACGTGCTGAACAGAGTTTTGTATACCATCCGCCACAGCATCAGCTGCCGTCGGTAGAAGAAAGTTATTTTTTCGATGATTCAATACAAGATTTGAATGCAACGCAACATAGAATTCCCGATGAGACATTGATGGAATATTTGGATCAATTCCCCGATATCCTTCAACAATACATTGTGGACAGAATGCGAAGTACCAACAATGATTTTGATACACATTATTTCTCTCATGATGTGTCCACGGATGTTATGCATTTTGGTAATGGTCGTTTAAATTTCAATGATGATTCAATAACAGTAACTAATCCCGATAGAAATGAAATGAAGTTTCCCCTAACTGTTGGAATGATTGAATTATTAATGAAAACCATACCTGATGACAATAAGATCACATCGGACGATAAGAGAAATTTCAAAGACCTTGTAGTGTTTACTAGTGCTCACAAAAAACATTTCATGAGCGATGAACAGATTGTGGGCAATCGTGGTGATAAGTATCGCTATACCATAAAACCGCTTGTTGTGGACGTTCTCAAGAAGGAGCAAGAGCAACAGGATAGGGAAACATTAACAAAGTTACGTTTACCTACTAGTGCTTCCTCTTCAAAACATGGATCGGGTTATGGTAAATCAGCAGCAGCGACATCAACAACTGATAACAATTTATTCATGACTTATAATAAGAGGCCAATTGAATATGTTTATTGGGATTCTCCAAATGAACTTGTACAACGATTTCGTTTATTAATGGCATCCCAGGCGGCTGGTAATAATTCTCATGTAAATGAAATAAATTCCATTATTGAGGAATTGCGAGAGAACAATATTATAGAATAGTTATTTTTTTTCTATATGAATCCCCCAATATGCATGCGCACGTATTTGTGTATTATCTGTATATATGTTGGAATTTTTTCACAATATCTTCAGTCTAATTGCAACAACAACAACAAAAAATAAAATGGAAACAAGCAGCAGTGCAATATTTCTATTTCTAACACTTGTGCAACGAAACGTATTATACGTTTCACAGTTGGAAAACACAAAAGATGCATTCATTTGTTTCTTAAATTTAACAACAACAACAACAACACAATCAACAATTCAAAATCACACAAATTGTGACGATTGGCCTCAAAATTGGAATAGAATGGAATTAATTACAATAAATAATGGTAAATTGGATGTAATGAAGACGGATTTAACGGAATCGCAACTGGCACTCCATGAATTACGCTATAAGCTGAAAATATTTACACATGAAAATAAGTACCTTCACACACCACACTGGAATGGACTCTTCTTAAATAATAATTCAAAGAACTGCTGCACAAACAACAAAAGTGCTATAAATAGTAATAATACGTCAAACCATACGGATGATGGTGTAATTTTAAAAGAAATGGAAACTCAACATGGTAAAATTAAAATGTTTATTGAAAAAATGTTTTCTTCACAAAAAAATGTACATTCTCTTATATTGTTATACTTAAATTTATTGTTACAAATTACTGCAATATTTTTAATATATATATTTTCTACTACTTAATATGAGTGGTATGGCCCAATGGCCATACCGGCATACAGTATGAATATCTAGGGTAAGAAAAAAGTTGTGGGGGCAATGTCAACAATGCAACTGTCAGTTGACAAGCTATTGGAGGACAATGTACAATATTTCCATACTCATTTCTGGCCATTTAGGAGTACTTTTATTGTACAATAATATTTATATATAACTATAATATAAAAAAATATTAATTCGATTTGTTGTTGTTGTTTTTTCTCCCACTCTACTAACACACTCATACACAAACAAAATTAACAACGAAATTACAAATATAACATCATACAATATAAAATCAATTCAATGCGAACAGAGGTCACTTGTTCTTAACCTTTTAAAAATTTGCATAATTTAAAATACAGGCGCCAATGCATTTTTCTTTAACCTGTTGTTGATGACACACACTTCCTCTCATTTTTTTTTCTGCGCTCAGTGAGAGACGGTTACCACTAAAGGGATGATGATGATGATGGCGGGTGGTGCCGGTGGCAATAGGTAGTTCCCAACCACAACAGCCTCCCCAATTCAATACTCCACACCCACCATCCATAGTACTCTCTTTCCTCATTAGCAGTACCCACCAACACAAAAATGTAAATTTATGCTAATTATACAAATTTATGCTAATTAACACCTATCAGCACACTTCTATGCCTTGTCCACTCCCCCTAACCCATCACAACTCCTCCCTCCACATTTTTTTTTCTACCCCACTACCGCCGGGGACCACCATCCACCGCCATCTATCGGACATTTGGTGTACTACTGTGCCAGTCCCCTCAAATCTACACTACTCTCATTTAAAACTAAAATTAGATAAATTTCAATTGATTAAATAATTTATTGGTTTTCCCCACTCCTTGTTTATTAAAAATTAAATATAAATTAATAGATGAAATAATTCATATTACTATATCATTTATTTATTACAAACACACATATTTATAATAATTTTATTAATAATTGTATTTTAGGTAATATAAATTCCAATAAGCGTTTAATCCGTTTTAAATTAAAAGATGTAGAGAAACATTCACATGTATCTGGCCCACTCGTTGCACAATTATTGGACCATACACATCTTTTAAAATGATTCCCATGTCGGTTACAAATAATTTCTTCCATCTCATATATTTGTAATAATTTTCGTATGACATCTATTTGTTGTATAATTGTTTTCAGTTCTTCTATTGTAATACAGACATTTTTAATATTCTTATATTCACCCATTCTCTCTCTCTTATATGTATAAGTTCTCATTCAATTTATTTTAACAAACTAATAATATTTCTTAAATATCTTTGAATATATATGTATAATCCTATACATTTTTTTTACTTTATTACAACTAACATTCCATATGGGTATGTTTCTGTATAAATATAGATTACAGTTCTTTTATCATCATGAGGACTGAGAGCAATTTTATTCTGTTTAATTGAATATACTTCATGTTTATTAGATCTTATTAAATTTTGACTAACATTCATTGACTTGTTATAAAATAAACGATTATAATAATCTTCAAATGTAATTTTTCGTAATGCTGATGCTTTAATTCCTTTGGCTTTTTTTACACAATTTATATTATTATATACTTTAAATGAATACATTTTTGATTTAAGTCCAACAAATTCTTCCATTATTTGCCCACACAATTGATCTTTCATATACCCAAGTTTCTTTTTATTTTTTAGTGGTATATTGTAAACATTTTCTGGTGGATAGTCTGATGTATCAAATCTATCAATGTCTTCTTTCATATGTTCATATATGTCATTAACCTTGAATTGATAAATCAATGAGTCGGTATCTGTGTACAGTAATTTGGCATTATTATGTCCAAATTTCTTTAATACATATTGGTAGTGAAAGTCATATAAAAATGTTTTTGAAATATCTAAGACACAAAATCCAATGTATATAGGCTTGTTAAATTTAACATTTAATCGTTGCATTTCAATTATAACCATATTGTTATCAAAAATTGTGCAACTATGAAAATTGGGTTTTGCAATTAGAGTTTGAGCTCCATATCTTCCACCCCATTTTGTTACTATCTTCACATCCTTATATTTTCGTACTGATTCAATTGTCTTTCCAAAAAATGAGTTATTCATTAATTTAAAAAATTTTTTTTCAAATTCATTTTTACTATTTTGTCTAAGCATTGTATTAAGATCTATATATGGTTTTATCCAACGAGATTGTGTAAATTTTAGAATTCTATGGATTTTTTTCAATTTCAACCCCAAATTTAAAACTTGCTTTAAATTTATATAATGTATTACATAATTGTTTTTATCATAAAAAGTAGTGAGTAATTTTTTAATTTTATTGTTTGCCATGGGTGGTACCATATGTTCAGGACATAATGGTAAATCTTTATGCGACTCAAATAGAGTTTTTGGATATTCAAGATCTACTTCAAATATATATCCATATACAGATTCATCAGATATACATAGAATTGTATCTATATTAAAATATTCAACATTTTTAATCCACTCAAAATTTCCTGTAGGTAAGGGAGCACACATTGCATGACCATATTGGTTATTTAAATCGAAATACATTAAATAAGATGGTAGATCATTAGAATTGTAGTTATCCATATATTTATTACATGCCTTAGTATACCTATTAGCACAATGATTTATTCCACCCCTTATACCCTTTTCAATGAAAAGAATTTGATCTACATCATTCATTAATTCTAATGTTACATTAGTCATTTTTAAACAACAATCAAAGGAAAATCCAGGTGCGGTATAATAGTGTAAGCTATCCAACTTATAAGCATCAAAACAAACATTTCTAAATTTTTCAAACACATCAGCTAATAACAATACATCTATCTTTAAATAGAGTTCAGCACATTGTAGTAAATTTGATATTTGAAAAGTATTCCAAACATTTAATGCATGTTCATAATCTTCATTGGTTATGTGTTGGTCATTTAATTCATCATAAAAATCATCAATTTTAGGTAACTTAGTTTCCCTTAATATATTCCAATTACTAAAATATTCATATGGAAAAATACCATTACGTTTTAATAAATTAAATTCGTGGTCAATCTTACAATAAGCCTTTGTTATTATTTTATCATCATCTGACAAATATAAACTTAATTTATCTAGACTACACGCCATGAACCTATATGATTCGAGAAATCTGTATTCTATCTTGGTACCATTAATTTTTTTCGAAAATGAAATATATTTCTCTTTATTTATAGGTAATAATTGTATAGATCCCGGAATTTCAATGCATAAACTTTTAATTATAAAATGGCTATCATAACCACTTAAGTTGTGGAAAATAATAGATACAATATGGGAATTTTTATAATTTAGATTGCAGGCTGCATGAGCTGCTCCTCTATAAACACCAGATAAATGACAATGATCATTTACCTTTACATAATTATTTTCTTCAAATGGATTTTCACATATATGACAATATTTGGATGATTCATATTCCTTTCTTTGGTTTTCCGTTAATGGAATCATACGTAATGGATTTTTAAATATACCATCTAAATTAAATGCCAATTGTTGTAATTGTAATACAAACCAGGAAATACAATTTTTACCAGTATAAGAATTGTAAAATGAATGAGAATTATCATATGAACACTTAAAATAATATGCTACACTAAATGCCTCATGTTTTTTATATTTCTTTGTATTACTATCAATATTCAAATCATTGTATTTTATTAGTAAACTTTCAATATCACAATATAAAACGAAAGGTACTTTTTCTTTGTATTTATAATGAGAAAACTTAAGAATTTTTTCATCACCCACAGGTAATGTCATTTTTACATTGTTCATTTTTTTACAATCAAACTGGTGACTATTTAAAGAACTGATTGTTTTAAAGCGATTTAAACATCTATCACAGAAATACATTTTGTGATGGCAATATCGTGTTTGTTGACTAAGTAAACGAGACAAATCTTTTATTAAAACAAAATGAAATATGTTTTTATAATTTTGTATTTTACATGAATCTATTTCATTATCAGACTCTTGATTTTTTTCACTGCATGAAACCATTAACAAATTTATTTTATTAATAAAATCTTTTTTTCCTAAATAGAGTGGAACGACTATTTCTTTATTATTGTTATTTTCTCTTTCTGGTTTTTCTAATGTAAAAACATTTATAGATATATTATTCATTTTCTCAAATTTTGGAATTTGTCTTAAAGTCATTGGAAATTCAATTCCATCATAATTTAATTTAGTTGAAAAATGAGGATATGAAGATGTTCGACAAGGATTTTTAGATTTTTTAGCTGGATAAAGAGCTGCAATTACACTCCATAAAAAACAATGATTATCTTTGTTTTTAACATTTAATGTTGCTTTTGTTAGTTGAACCCAACTTGGTAATTTAATACTTATACAAGTTGGTGCACTTACATTAATCGGGTCATAAGTGTTTATATGTACCTTTAATTGTATGATTTCATATAGTGCAAGGCCAGATTCCCGTTCTTGATAAGTTTCTAATTTTGATATTATTGTGTCTTTTATATTTTCATTATAAAACTTCTTTAAATTAGTATTTAAATCAATTGTTTGATTTTTTGTTGTAAAATGTTTTATATCCGTTTCACCAGTTTGTGGTTTAATGAAATTTGCAAAGAAAGTAACATTTACTTTAATAAGAGACTTTCTTAGGGCTTCTTTAATTTTTTTTGCAAAACTTCTAAACGCTTTATTAAAAAAAATATTTGGATCCTTTATATTATAATTTAAAATAGCCCCGGTTTTTAATCGATTATTGAAACAAGATTCAACATCCACCCACATTAACTGTTGTCTTAAAGTCCTTCTTTTATTCTTATTAACAAACTCTTTTTTATATCTATGTTTAAATTGCTCTTTATAATATTTAAACAAAGCTAGATGAGCTTCTAATTTTGCATAGGAAACAAATCTATTCTTTTTCTCTATGTTTTGAAAATATTTCTTAAATAATATAACACTTTTTTTTAAAAATTTGTTGAATTTTATGAATTCCTCTTCAGTCTTAATCAATTTTCCAACTTGTTTTATTTTATTAACCATCTCTTTCGTTAGTAAATCTAATGTTAAAGGATTTACTGTTGTCAAATCCATTTTTTTTAATTCTACAAAGTTTAATTATATATAAATCAATTATCAATCAATTATTACAAATAAATTGTTTTACCTTATATATTGTTTATTTCAAAGTGATATTCACACAAAAAACTGTGGTACTATACTAACTAACTGTAAGTAATATTATATAAACTTGAATCTCTCTAAAAGTGAATATAATAACAATTTCTTGAATTAATTACCACTATAAATAGTTTTAACCTCCTATTTTAAATGAAAAAAAAGACATGCGCATATGACTTAGTCACTATAACTATATATAACCCCTTATATAAAAATTTTATTTCAGTTTTAGTAATTTCTTTAATTGTTAACAATATAAACAAAACGTGATGGCAACTATACCTTGTACTGTTGTTGTTAGAATAACTGAACCTCAAGAATTACCAATAGAACATGCTTTAATTGTGTTAAAACATATATTCAAGTAAGTTCAACATTAAATATTTAAAACTTATTTAATTATATTTTTCTATTATTATTTTTTAGATATGGTGTTCGAGATATTTATACTCGTAATGAAGACACAATTTTTATTAAATTATCTTATACACCAAAAGAAGTCACTCTTATGAATAAATTTGGTGATCTTCCAATGAAATATATGAAGAGCTGCATTGACAATGAAAATGATTTAAAGATATTTGAGAATTTAGTACGCAAATATAACTTTGGATTAGAACCAAATGAAGATTTGGATCAAAACATTCCATCAATTACAAATGGTTTAAATGTTATTCCAGCCATACACCATTCTTCTTCGTCTTCTTCATCAAATAAATCAATAACCTCTACCAATGAAAATTTGAAAATTCAAAAAGAGAGAAATAATAGAACCAAGAAAGAGGTGGCTCGTATTCTAGATGAGGAATTCTTACATCAGGGGTATGATTTAATAGATGAAGATGACGATGAATGAGAAAATAAAACATTAAATTTGGATTTTATAATTTTTATTATGCATGTATTGGTACTTAGTTATATGTATATGTAGGTTTAAAAAAAAGAAATAGGTATATACACATACATATTAATTATTTAATATTGAATGTATAATAGAAACTAATAAATATATATTAAAATATTTTAATAATCTATTGTTTTATGTTTTATTAATTAAATTGTAAATAAAAATCAAATACACCTATTAAAATAAATCTAATTCACCGTTCATTCTTACATTACATTAACAATGTTCGTTAATGGGTTATATTTAGTTACTTTATCATGTATAATAAGACAATAGACGCATGTATTCGCTGGTATATCTTTATTTGTTTGAAATTCCAAACGGATGTCACACGTGCCTCCTTTTAAATTTTTGTCATTTTGTTGACTACAATCAATGACAATTAATGGAGCAATTGTTAAAAATTTATCATATGGAATACATGGTTCCCCAGAATTCTTATAGTAAAAAGATTCTTGAAACATGCTATACATGTGATTCAAAATTAAATATTTTTTTGTATCAAAATCCAAATTTAAATCGTCATAAGGGTATACATCTGAATTAATAAATAATTTTATATTTATTAAATTACAATGATCGAAATGACTCATATTCATAGTTGTTTTATTATTTCTATCTGTTTGAAAACCTATAATAACATGACGTGGTTTTTCAAGTTGACTTGAAGAAACAATATTCCATATATGATTTTTACTATTTGAAAATAGATTTGGTTGTTCAAATAGCTGCCAGGATCGATAATTCATAGTTATATCTTTACCACTTTCAACATTCTTTAATAATTTAAGTTGTTGTTCAGTAGATACTTTTATATGTGGTATTTTAAAAACTATTCGATTTATTTCAATTTTAGGTATTTCATTATGTTCTGTTGTTATTGTTGCATTTAAATCTGTTGAGGCCCGCAATAATACAAGTTCTTGTTTAATATTAATTAATATTTTTTTATAATCCTCACAGAATCCAAATAAATTTTTTAAAGGTAAACAAATGTTAAAATGTCCAGTTGTATTAATTATATTAGGATAGTTGAAATGATTCCAACTAGTATGTTCATATCGGTCAGTATCATTTTTTGTAAAAGAAACGTAACCTTTTAAAGTGGTAGTAATACCAACATTTCTACACCTATCAACAACTTTTCCTCCAATTTCATATCTTGCTTCATCAAACATAAATGCAACACCATTATTTATAAGTTTAATTGTATTACTTACTGTATCATCTTGATTAACAATTTTACCTTCAATTAATATAAAACTTTCAGAAGGTAATGTATATATATTTTGGGTTTGAATTGGAAATCTTATTTCATCCGATAAAGATATTTTTGAGCTAGAATATGGATAACACGAATGAAATTGCTTTGATGTAATAGTATCATCATTATTGAGCTCTTGTCCAACATGTAAAATGGAACTCATTTTTTAAATTTTAATTTAGAACTTTAAACCCTAAAGATTGAAGAAATTGTTTATTTTCAGATGTTAATCTCATTACATTCACTTTCTTACTAAAGTTTTTAATGTTCATCTTCTTATTTATAGTATTTTTAATGATATTTTCATAAGAAGAAACAATAAATGAATTAGACCTATTATATCTAAAAACCATCACGAATTTACTATTTATTTAGAATAGATTTTAAATGTAACCTTATTGTGATCAATTCACCATTAAAATTAATTAAATTACCACTTTGATCAACTATTTTAACTATAATCTCATTTATATAGTTTGTATTGATTGGTAAATAAATTAAGGTAGTGGGGGAATTTACTATTTTTTCACCTGGAACAACAAGTGGGTAAAATGTATGTAATATGTGAGTCTCTTTATTATCAGCATGTGAATTTTTTACTAAAGAACAATCAATACAAATTGCATTCACATTTGAAATATTAATTGGATTTTCTGATATATGCTTAATAACAGCATAATAAATTTTTTTTTAAATCCTAATAAAGAACCAATTGAATGTTCTTCATCAAAATGAATATTGTAAACCGATTTAATTTCACAATGTAATGTATTTAGATTTGCCTTAATAGATAACAAATAATCTTTCTCATTCTTTTCTACTATCTTTTTTCTCTCTTTTTCTATAAAATGTACTATATCTTTTATTTCATACAATCCAGGATCAATTGTTA
Organism: Silvanus unidentatus; assembly: GCA_963930825.1. Lineage (NCBI taxonomy): Eukaryota > Metazoa > Arthropoda > Insecta > Coleoptera > Silvanidae > Silvanus > Silvanus unidentatus. The sequence goes on along the minus strand of OZ005758.1, from coordinate 18,979,166 downwards.
TTTCATATATTTTATTGGTATGTGTAAATTTCCTTTCTAATGTAGGTATAGAGAAATAAAATTTGTTATTCTCTTTAGTAACATTGTTAACTGTATGATAAATAATAAAATCAACTAAAGCCACAACATTTATATCTGACTAAACCTGAAATTGATTATAAAAATATTTCAAACAAAAGATATAGAATATTTATTAAAATTTCAAACTATAATGAATAGAACCATTAAAAAATTATATATCATTTAAATAACACCCCCCCCCTCCTCTTAAATTGAATGTCACAGATTTCTTATGCGCATAATTTAAATTTAAATATCGCTGTGTTCTAAAACAAACATGGAAAGATGTTCTATGTTATTTCTACAGAATTATTTAAATGATCTCATTAGCCTAGTGGTAAATGTAATGTATTTGTAGGTAAGTAGCATTGATATAGCACAGGTTCGAATCGCGCTGCAGTCACTAGATAATGTTGGTCACTTTTTACTAAATAAATATTTCAATAAATACCCAAAATTACTAATTAACTAATCAATCAATCAATCAATTCTCCAATAGCCCAGCCCAGCCTAGCCTGACCCGGCCCAGCCCAGCCTGATCCATACCGAAATTAATTCGATTATTGTATATGTACAAGAAAAATCAATTTTTCACTAGTGACATCTATTGGTAAAATGTTACACTAGTTTCTAGTTTTCCTTTTTAAATTTCTATCCATCACCAACACCTTTTCGTAAATCTCTTCTACAATACTCTGGAGATGACCAGCCTACCCTGGCCTTGGCTGGATAAGTCTTGTATGCGTGCGCACCTATGTGTCCATCACCAACAAGGAAAACATCCCTCATACCCATATCGTGATGCATGTGTGCGTGTGTGTGTACGTGTGCGTGCTCATATACAAGACTTCTTCTGCAGCGCACCTCTTGACGAAGTTCTTCTACTTCTTCTTGTTGGACCGTCTCCTTCTGGAGATCATCCCCTTACCACACCCTTATTGGATGGGCCCTGAGGATGGATACATGCCATCACATGTGACTAGGAATGTCTTACCGTGTACAAGACTTCTTTTGCACTTCTTGTAGAAATTCTTGTAGGACCTTCTGGAGACCCCCCTATTGGATGGTCTCTGCTGATGGTATGTGCCATCAGAAGCGCCATTGTGTCATAGTATCACCCCAAGATAACTACTAACTTTACTTAATAAAATAATTTATTTCCACCATAACCCCCGCAAATGTTAGAAAAAGGCTTAAAACTCTATCAAAAATTGTAACATTTGTTTACTTTTTGAATATCTCAAACTCCATCAATCCTAGGTATAGGGTATGCTTATACCATTCGATTCAGAAATAAATTTTCTATCGAACAAGCCAAAAAAATACAGGGTGTTCCATTTGAAATAAAAAAGTTATTTTGGTTCAAAGATATTCATAATGTAACTGCCCATAATGAACACCCAGTATAAAAAATCGTACATTCAATTATACCATCTAAAAGCTGTGCTATCTGACTATCTGCAGCCCAAATTTCAAATGAAAATAACAACCCCAAACAAAGTTACAATATTTTTTGTAACACTCTGCAAAAGTGAAAATCTGACATAAAATAATTAATATTTCAACAACTATAAATTTTAGGGATATGGTGTCCTACATAAGTCTAACTAAAATTTGATAAGGAATCCAAAAATGACATAAAAATGGGGTGTTTTATTTAAAATAACAAAGTTAGTACCGACTTCCGGTATAACCGGATGTGCAACCATTTTGAAAAAATTTTTAATCGATCAGCCCCTATGTCTTACCCTGATAGCCAACATTTCAAAATTTTCTGATCACCCGTTTTTCAGATTTCTGCGGCGGAAGGTTTGAAATGGAACACCTTGTATATGTATGTCCGTCTACTTGATTTTTAGTTAAGGTTTTCAAATTGTGTTTCCTCCACGGTTTGCTGAACACCCCGTCGTTTTGCTGGACGAAGACCGCTTTTTTGAATTTTCTCTTGTACCAGTGTGCTTCTTTTCCGATAATTCTGGCTTCCTCCCATTTCATTCGATGGTTTGTCCCATGTTTATTGTGCGGTTCCTGACTTAGATGTTTCCCCACTTTAAGTGTGTCTTCTGATATAACTTTCGCCATATTCACAGGGTATTTCATAAATACAATTTTTTGCGTCTTTTTGCCATTCTGTTTTGGTCTGCATGATGACATTGCAAAGCGTTGAGTCCGATTTAAAAACGGTTTTAATGCTGTACCTTCGGCCTATCCGTTGTAATTTCTCCGAAAGACCTTGCACGTAGGGAATCCCACACGCTTCTATTTCGAAAGAGTTCATGTAGATGTTGGCAATAACTGGAGAGAGTAGGGATCCCATCGGCAAACCTTCTTTTTGGAGGTAAAAGTTATCCTTCTCTTGGAAGTATGAATTCTTTAGATAACACTCAAGTAAGTCCATTACTGCTTCAACTGGTAATTGTGACCTTTCCGGTAGAGTTTTATCATCGCGTAGTTTCTTGCGTATTACTCCTAGAGCTTCACTAACTGGTACATTTGTGAACAAGCTTTCAACATGAAAACTTACAAACCGATCTTTATCTTCGAGGATAACGTGTTTCATCAGGTTGACAAAATGACGGGAATCCTTCACGAAAGAACTGGAATCATTCTGAATTGGTTGAACTATTGGAAGGAGGTACTTCGCTAGGTTGTACGTTGGAGACCCTCTGGAACTGTTGATAAGTCTGAGTGGAATGTTTGGTTTTTTGATTTGTGGTAGTCCGTAAAGGTGAGGAGGTTTGCTGTGATGTGGAGTGAGTCGTGTCCTTGTGAAATCCTCGAAGTGTATCCTGTATTTGTGTAAAGTTGTGTAGATCTTCCTTTCTATAGCTGCGGTCGGATTTTTCTTCAACTCCGTGTAGTTACCCTTTTTCAGAACATCTATTTTTAAATCGTAATGTTCAATGCTCATAATGACAGTAGCATTCCCCTTGCCGGAGGCTAATATTTTGATGGTCCTGTCTTATCTGAGTTCTCGCATTGCTTGCTGTTCCTATGTCGCAATACCCCTTTTCTGGCGTTTCTGTCGGTTCTCTTTCTATAGTTCGGTTCTAACTTTCCATAAAGTTAAAAATCTCAAAATATTATACTGGAATGCAAATGGTTTAATAGAAAAATTAAATGAACTCATCGAATATATAAATAGAGAAAACGTTGATCTTGTTCAAGTAGGCGCAACAAGACATCATTAAACACAAGCGTACAAAAATGCATTTCCTTGCATAATGCGATTCCAAAAAACCATTTTCAGGACCAGACATGTTGAATTACATATTTTCGTTAACTATACGTTATTTTTTCGCGCAGTAGCAAAATGGTACTTCGCGCATGTGTCAGATTTGAAAAATTCTGACTTTTCATTGGCTGATGACATTTTTTAGCAGGAAATTTGAAAAATTCTGACTTTTCATTGGCTACTGACATTCCTGCTAGCAGTAATTTTTGCTACATGCAGGAAAAATTAACTATAAATCAACAAACACAAATCTAAGTTGCTGCCAAAATATCTCAAGACCCTTTTAATTTTATAAAGTTAGTGGTATGACTTTCTTTTGATGAATTTGTCTTTCTCATTTTTTTTTATTTTATTGTTTTTTATTTATTGTTTTTTTTTATTTCTTTAATTTTATATATTTTTTTTTCAAACAACAAAATTAACATAAATAATTTCTGCACAAATACATGTGCTTACAAACAAACACTTAACTTAAGTCTTCTTGTTCTTCATTATCGGAAACGTTCTCTTCTGATTTTAATTTCTCTTCTCTAATGTTAATGTCTTCAAATAATATGTCTTGGCCTTTTTACGTTTATTATTTCAGTGTTATAGCTAAAAGTGCCTTTAATAATGGGATTTTCATGGATATATCTATATTATTTATTTATATAAGTTGTTCATATTTTTTGTCCTTAACGCTACATGCATTCCATGCAGCGATTTTAAGATACTTAACATATTTATTTTTGTTGACCATTCACAGTTTATTTGATTTTACTAGAAGCCATTCACGGCCCTACGGGCTCGTGGTGTTGACAGTTTTACCTGAAATATCAATTAAATTTTTGCATCCATTTTTAACGTCATATTTCTCCCTAAGAAAAGAAAAAACTATTAGGACAGCTTGAACTTTTCTGTTATACTCACCTGTATGCATTAGTAATCGTTCAAACAAACGTGCGTATCGCTTGAACGATATTCGGTTCCTGTGGACGATTTCATTGCCATTTGAACGCCTTCGCATGACATTTTCTGGACCTAAATAGAAAAAAAATTATGGAACGTGTATAAATGAGTGTGTTTTACTCGCCTGTATCCAATTGTAGTCGTTGGAAGCAACTTGCGAACGCCTTTGGACGATTTTCGGCACTTCCAAACAATTGCGGTCTCCTTCGAACGCCTTCGAACGGCGTTTTCAGCACCTAAACAGAGAAAAAAATTATATAAACGCTCTTAAATTGGTGCGCTTAACTCACCCGAGTCCATTAAGTGTTGTGTAGAGCCAGTTGGGAAAAAATTGTCCGCTTCAAAACCGTTCGATCGAACAGTTAAAAATCGTTAATATTTTTCGTTGTTCTGATAGATTTACTTACTCTGCATCTGTTTGGTGCCTTTTCCGTCCTCAGGAGTCGTTTTTCAGACCACGGGCCAGCGATTTCTGTCTGACTTCGGCCGGATAACCTCACTTTTTGGATTTTTTCTTTTTTTGAGGATTTTTTCCTGAAAAACAGAATGAAATTAATTGAAATCGACTGCAAATCGATAAGCGCTTACCTTTTATGTGTTTTCCAATGGTTTTCGGTCCTTTTGGGTGATTTTTTTTTATTTTGGTTTGGCGACGGCAAAAATTGACATTTGCGCGACTTTTTTCGCGAAAATTGCAATTTTTGCCGTTTTTCTGCTCTGAAACGGAAAATTATTGTTATATATTGTTAAATAATTTGTTTGTACTCACGTTTGACGTCTTTTGGTCGCTTAAATCCGTTCAGAATTTGAATGTGGGCAGTTTGAAAGTTTTTGTCGTTTTCGCTCCTGAAATTGAAAAATAGCGTAACTATGGTCGTGTTGACCCGTTTCCACCTACCTGTTTATCGTAGCGATGGGGTTTGGAGCGGTTTTCGGTCGATTTTCATCGTCCACGGCCCCTGTACGGACTTTTTTCCGACTTGTCGATTTTTCTTTGGCCGTTTTTCGCTCCTGAAACAATTTTTACTATATAAATGGATTATTTAACGTTTTCTACTTACGTTTTAGGAGTTTTTCGGTGCTGCTCTTGCGATTTTCGGCGATTTTTCTCGTTTTTTCTGTCTGCGGTGACATTAGATTTCGCGTTGACATTTGAATTTTTTGACGTTTTGGCGTCAGGTGTGCCAACATGTCACTGTGCTCGGTGCACTTGTTTGTGATCCAGAGGCGATTCCAATTGTTTAAGAGAGGATGCAAGAAAAAATTTGTCCCTAACTAACTGAGTTTCCTGCACGCGTAAAAAATCGGCGTAAATTATAGAAAAATCCCTTGCATCCCCCCGCTGTGCATAGGCGAATAAAATAAGACTTTGACACACCCGCAACACCCGAAAAACGGCAAAAACCCCTCGGCCGCCATGACAGTGTGCGACGCAAATGGCCTTGTCACGTTTTATTATATAGTGATTTAAGGCTCTCTTGGAAGGATATCATTAATTGTAACATATTTTGCAAAAATTAATTGAACGAACTAATTACTTCTTGATTATTGGACTTTTTGTTAGAGCTATTCACCTCTTGATTAGATGTAGATTGATTTTTAACTAGATTTTTAGTTAGTATGTCGAAATACAATCTGCAGGTTTTTTTACTATTTTCCATTAGTTTCTATAATTTAGGGGCGTTGGGACAACCTCTATAGCCAGCTACATGATCGTTGCCGCAATTAGGACACATGGGTTTTTCATTTCTTGTAATTGTACACAAATTGTATTTTACACAAATAAAATTTGCATTGCAATGAGCTTGACTATGTCAATATTTTTGACATCGGAAACATTGTATATTTTCCGTAGATGCTCGTAATGTTTCGATTTGAACTTCCATTTCAATAACTAACTCATTATCATAAATCTTTTTTCACTTTTTGGTAATTGAACAAGAATGAATGGCATTGGTTTTTTATTCCATTTGTTTGTTATTTTTGAAACATTCATCGGGGTATAACCTTGTTTAATCAAATCATTTTCTACGTCTTTTAGTTCAGTTTCTAGTACTTGATCTATTTGAATACCTAAATATTTAACATGTGTACACCAATTTAGAGTATTTGCTTCTATCGATATTGTTTTGATGTTTTTTATTCGCTTTTTCAGTCTGCCTCTACGGAATATTATTGCTTGTGTTTTGGCGCCATTGATTTTAATTTTCCACTTTGCGTACCAGTCGAGAATTTCATTCAGTGCTTTTTGCAGGTTAATTACCGCGAAGTTTAGGTTTGTATGCTTTGATAAAATTATTGCATCATCTGCATATAGGCCAAACTTTATTTTATCGTTTTTAGGAAAGTCACAAGTGTAAATGTTGAACAACGTAGGCGATAGTAAACTTCCCTGCGGAAGACTGGAAGCTATTTTTCTCCAAAGAGATTCACATTCTTTAATTTTGACATTAAATGGTCTTTCAGAAAGAAAGCTTTGTAGTGTTTTAATCAGGTTTATACAGTAGACTAAATCGACTAATTTTAAAAGGAGAAGGTTGTGACTTACTTTATCAAAAGACTTCTCTACATCCAAAAGGACTCCTATTGATATTTCATTATTATTAAAACCATCAGTAACCGTTTCAACAACACGACATGCTTGTTGTACCGTAGAATGCCCATGGCGGAATCCAAATTGTTCGTCTGGGATGATTTCTAGCTCATCGGTCTCTTTATTTAGATATTTTAGTATTACTGCCTCTTCTATTTTGGGGAGATTAGATAACAGACTTATTAGGCGATAATTTATTGGCAAAGTCGCGTCTTTTCCGGGTTTTCTGATTACTACTATGTTTGCCTTTTTCCAACAACTGAGGTAGTGAGCCCTTCGAATCATTGCATTTAAAATGGAAGTCAGAATTCCAATAGCTTAGTTTGGTAACATTTTTAAGACAATATTACTTATCTGGTCGTATCCTGGTGCCTTTTTGTTTTTTCTTTGTTTGATGAGTTGTTTGACTTCTTCAAGTAGAGAGACAAAGAGGTTTCTAGAACGCTTCCGGTCTCTGGTGTGCAATTTGGGGGATTTAGTGATTAGGTGTTGGTAGTACTGGGTGTTGTTTGTGTTGGTAGCACTGGTAGGGGAGGAGTTAAAATATTGAAATTTGGCGGGATGGATGATGATGGCGGGTTGAGGTGGAGGGGTCTGCTGGTTGGGGAGGGGAGGAATTTGAAATTTGGCGGGAATGATGATTTGAAATTTGGCGGGTTGGGGTGGCGAAGCGAAAGGCACGAGGGCAGAAAGGCAGAGGGGCAGGAAGGCAGAGGGGCAGAAAGGCAGAACTGCTGTTGCAAAATTTAACAAGTGTTGACAAGTCTGATGACGTCAGGTTAATAATACGTCACAGCGTTTTAGACAAAGTGTGTTATCATATGTATAACATTGTAAAGTGACCGCATCCTGTAGCAAGAGATATGACACCATATACACACATATAGGTATGCTATGTGTTAAATATATTTATTTACGTATCTATAATTTTTATTCGTAATGAATATATAAAAGAGATAGATTCCTAATTTTTTGTTCATATCAGATGTTAACCTTTAACAAGACGCATGGAGATAATTTAAGTAAAACTGCTGGTAGTGCTTCAAATTCCAAAAATAGTCTATTAAGTTCTCTAATAAATAAATTGGGTGTTGAATTACATTTACCAGGTTATAATTTTTGTGGTCCTGGAACAAAGTTAAGGGCAAGATTAGAAAGAGGTGGTCGAGGAGTTAATAAACTAGATTCAGCTTGTAAAGAGCACGATATTGCCTATTCAAAACATAAGTCATTAGAAGATCGACACAAAGCAGACTATATATTAGAAAATCCTGCTTGGGAAAGAGTAAAATCAAAACACGCCAAACTCGGTGAAAAAGTAGCTTCTTGGTTTGTCACTACCGGTATGAAAACTAAAAGAGCCTTAGGGATGTGTCATCAAACGGAATCTAAAAAAAGTAAACGAGGAAAATCTAGAGGAAACAAGAGAAAGAAATATGGGAGTCAAGGACGGCGACGTCAACGAAGCGGTGGTAAACTTAGAAATAACAATAATAAGAGAAAAAGATTAAATAAGAAGGAGAAGAACAAGAAACGTATTTCGTTCGAGGGACAATTTTTACGAAGAATAAAGTCATCTTTAAAAAATCAAAGAATTGTTTATGATGAATCAACCAATAATAATAGTAAATTATTAAAGCAAACATCCCTGAGAGCACTTAAAGCGGCTAAACGTATAGCGAAATCATATGGTTCTGGAAAGAGAAATATATTTATTCCAAGTGTTATTCCGCTTAAAGCAAAATAGGTGGTATCTTACCACTTTTACCAATTCTAGCAGGACTGGGCAGTTTAGGCGGATTGGCGGGAGGGGTTTCGGCTGTAACGAAAACTATTTTGGATGCAAAGAATGCAAAAAAGAAACTCGACGAGGATCATCGTCATAATAAAGCTATGGAATCGATAGCAATTGGAAAAAAAGGAAGTGGATTGTATTTAAAAAGATATAATAATAATAATAATGGGAAAACAGTAGGTTATGGATTATATTTACCAAATGGGGGATCAAAAAAAAAACTAGAAATTTTACCTATTAAGATATCTAAAAATAGAGCATTATATGATAACGAATTAAATCGTTTTGCCAAACAATTAAAAATTCCCCATTTTAGAGGAATATTTATGCGAAATAGTTTACCTGCAAGACCACATTCAATTGAAACAGGAATTGTAAATTTAGATTTAAAACAAAATAGTAGTACACACTGGGTTGCATACATAAAGAAATATAATAAAGTACTTTATTTTGATAGTTTTGGTTCACTTAAACCACCTCCGGAATTGTGTAAATATTTTGGTGATAAAGTGACAATAAAGTATAATATTGAAAGTTTTCAGAAATTCAATCAGAACAATTACGGTCAGCTGTGTCTTCAATTTTTATATAAAAATACCTGAATGCTATAATTTATCTTAGTATAAACTACTAATTGTACCTACTCGTATGTGTATTATGTAATATGTCACAAATATTTATATTAAAAAGTAATTCACATTTATTGTCTGTTAGTTTTCAAGACCCCATTCGCTTAGATCCTAATTCTGATTACGGTTTAGCCCTAACAGGATTTTTTTCATATAATAGTATACCAAATATAGAACCGCCTAACAATAAATTTTATTAAAAGAGAAAAAACGAACTCACCCGAAGCATAACGATTCCAACGGGTACTTATGAAATATCTGATCTTGAAAAATACTTAAACAAACGAATATATCAGAATAGTATTGTAAAGGACAATTCATTTATTATTCAACCTAATAATAATACACCTCTACATCTCACATATCTCCCTTTAATAAATAAAAGGAGCATAACTAATATTACATTAAATATTTTAGATCAAAATTTTAGACCAATAAATGTTCGTGGTGAAGAACAAACAGCTCGTTTAGAATTAAAAAAATTAAATTAAGTGTTATAACAAGTAAAATAAATAAATAAAAAAAATGGTGTTAATATTTAATAGTAAAAATGATCTCGAGAATTATGAAGACTATATAAATAATCATTTGAGAAACACGAATTCATTTATAAAGAGACCTGTGTCAAGCGCTAAACGTCTCTCTCACGCAAACTACATTTTTCTAAAATCATTAGGTTATAATGTCCGCTCAAATTTACGACATATTTCGTAAACCTCAATATGATGAGACAACGCAAAAAATTGAACACAGAACATTTCATCCATATGTGAAATAATTTCAGAATAGCGATGTTATCGAAATTACTATTAATCAGCTGGATTGTTGGTTGAATATGTTTAATGCTGCATTAATTATTTATTGAAGGAAGTTTAACGGTCGCCCAGAACAGTATTGGAAAAGTTCAATTTATAAATAATGCTGGACCATTTATGTTTGAGAATATTACCTATGAAATTAATGGAAAAGAAATTGAAACAGTCCGGGATCCTGGCATTGTTTCCACAATAAGAGGTTTTCTCTGTTATAATAGCACTGACAGTACGCACTTAGACATAGCTAGTTGGAATTATCCTCAACATGCTATCAGTAATAGTGATAATGGACTTTTTATGTTTAGAATTCCGCTAGGACATCTATTTAATATTTTCAATGATTACAAGTGCGTTCAATATGGAAGACAAACAATTCGATTGGTACGCGCTCGGTCCGACGCTGATTGTTACAGAATTGAAGAAGACCCTACTGTAGCTGCAGCAAAACAATCCACTACAGTTGAATTAAAAATTAATAGTGTATCAGTGGAAGTGCCTTTAGTTTATCCTAATGACTTAATAAAATTATCATTATTAGGGGCAATAAAAAAGGATAAACCCATTCTTATTCCATTTCGGTTGTGGCAACTTTATGAATTGCCTCAATTGACCCCAAATTCTGAGAAAGAGATATGGAATGTACGTGTATGTGATCAAAATGACAAACCAGTGTATATAATTTTAGCTGCTCAAACACAACTTAGGAATAATGGACACAAAGATCCTACAGCTTTTCACAATTGTAATATTAGAGATGTAGCGGCTGTTATGTGTGAAGAGTACATTCCGACGGAAAGATTAAAATTAGATTTCAAAAATAATATTTTTCACCAAGCATTCTTTAACTATACTGAATTTAAACCCAGCTATAAAAATGACATGAACAGTCCGAAAGATAATCTTCTTAATTTTAATACATTTAAAAATCACTCTCTATTCGTAATAGATTGTTCGAAACGATCACCTTTAATGAAATCTACAACAGTTGACGTGAAAATTATTATCGAGTCTACAGAACCATTTCCTCTTGATACAAAAGTATATTGTATCTTAATTAGTGAAGTTGTAATGGAACAATTACCATTAAGTGAAATTGTACGTAAAATTTCCTAATAATAAAATATACCCATTTTTTCTATTTAAAATAAATATATATAAAAGAAAAATATACAATAAAAATTTAGTATTTAAGTGACTGTAATAAAGGGAACAGGTGTAAGAATTATTATTATTATTATGGATATAAGTAAATGGCGTTTTTGCGTGGTCGACATACAAGGTTTCAATATTAAGCCTCTAGAAAATAATGCAAAGTACCACGTTTTCGCAAAAGAAGTTGCCGTCTACGACGGTGAAAAACTAGCTCACTTTCTTCTGAAATCGCCAAAGCCTTTTAAAGACTTAAGTTTATGTGAAAAAAATCAAGTTAAATATGAGGAGAAAAAATTACATGGTTTAAGGTATTCTCAGGGATTTATCTATTATAATATGTTGCCAAGAATTTTGGAGAATATTCTACAAAAATATGAAATTGTATATGTGAAAGGAAATCAAAAAGTAAAATATTTTGAAGAAAAATGTCAACTAAAACATCAAAAACAACAGCAACAGTGTGTTATGCATAATCTGGATGATTCTGAAATCACTGATTTCACGATCATCTGATTTGACGGTACCTTCATTGACCGTCAAAGATCGTGAGCCGATGTGTTTCTTTCATACAAAAATTGCGAATAATGTTCCATCTTGGGCCATAACAAATTGTTGTAAATTATATGAATATTTAAATAATTAAAAGTATGAAATAAATATATATCATATACATTTAAATAATTTTTTGTTCTTTTCATGAGCTTAGTTTCATTTTAAGTATCCTAGTGAAAGCATAATATACCTAATAGTTACTTGCAAAACTTGTTGAGTACAATTTAAAAAAAATACTTATCATAAGTGTAAAATTATGAAAACCGAAAAAGAATTTCTACAAACAATCAACGCAATGACAGATTTAACTAAAGCTGGTGAATATAATCTCGATGAAGAGGAATTAAATAAAATTGAACATAAAATAGATTTCTTATCGAAGATGTTGTTGCAATTATATTTATATAAAGAAGATGAGACCGAAGATGACATATGTGTTATAAGTAATTGTCATGGTCAACATTATATCGCTTGCCCTTGGTCAAGAGCTGAAACTAGATCCGGTCCTGATACTTGTCCTTGTGTATATGTTGAAGAGTATATTAATAAATTCAATGCTAATGTAATGCCTCGATGTGTGAGTGGAAGGATGGTGTATGTTGGGGCGTTGCAGAAACCCTTGACCCTTGGTATGGATGTTGATCGATGGAACGTTATGATATTGAACGGTAAAGAATGGTGATACACGATAAATTAAAGAAACGTTAAGTCGAACTCAACACAAGTTTATTGTAAATCAGTAAAACGTAAAATGAATAATTATAATGATATATCAACTGACGAAGTGTACAGTAACGAATTATAAAAGGGAATAGAATGAATTATTACTGGTCGTACAAGTACTGTAACTATTCTTAATTTTCAACTTGTATTTATACATTTCAACTTCCCTTCTACTTTTAGGGCAAGTTGATCCGTCTAGGTTCCAATAGTACCTAGAGGGTGGTATCACATTTAAAAGTAATTTACATTTGTAGATATCTCTAAGAATTTTCCTATTTAGCAATTTGACAATGTGAAAGATTAAAAATGTATAAAATCAAATATATCTTTCTTAGAAGTATTTACATGGTACCTATACGATTACATTACACTAAATATAAGTCATTCGATTTAAACAATGAAAGTATTAATGTCTAATATTTTATTGATTAATAAATACTAAATACCTATATATTAACCTATTATTATTATTATTATTATTAGATTATGTAATTTGTAAATATGAAATTAATTAAACAAGATCAAACATTACCCATTGTTAATTTAGATATTTTCAATGAAGATAGTAAACCGCAACATAAGCATGGTAATCTACTTTCGCATTCTTTACGTGCAATTTTCTGTGGACCAAGCGGTTGTGGTAAAACAAACGCCTTATTATCTCTAATATTTAATCCAAACAGTTTATTTTTTGAAAATGTATATATTTATTCCAAATCGTTGTGTCAACCAAAATATGAATTATTAAAAAACGTTTTAAATAATGTAAAAGGTGTAAAATATTTCCCCTTCCAAGAAAGTGACTCTATAGTAGATCCGTCAAAAGCTCAAAACAATTCAATCATAATATTTGATGATATAGTGAATGATAGTCAAGACAAAATTCGTCAATATTTTTCAATGGGGCGCCATAAAGGAATTGATGCAATTTACTTATGTCAAACATATACCAAAATTCCCAAACAATTAATTAGGGATAATTGCAATTTAATTGTTATATTTAGACAGGATGATTTAAATTTAAAACACATATTTGATGAACATGTGACACCAGATTTATCACTTGATCAATTTAAAAGTTTTTGTTCTGAATGCTGGAAAGATAAATATGGTTGTTTACTGATTGTAAAAGATTTTAATGTCAATGATGGACGTTATAGAAAATGTTTTGACACATATATAATACCATGAATTAACTAATTAATAACACAAACTATTATGGCTCCTAAGAGACAACGTAGGACCATCTATAAAAATAAAAATCACACTCGTTCTAGTGATGCAATTAAAAAACAAATTCATCATTTATCGCCAATTATACGAAAAAAATATTTAGCGTTAAAACTGGGAAAATCTGAAGAAGATTATGTGCTAAATATAATATTTCAACCTGTTAAAAATTCCATATTTGAAATTGCAAAGCATACAAAAGATAAGGTTAAAAGAGACGACTACAATGGCGTCGACGTCGACAATAAAACAAATTATATCGAAATGCTGCAACACCATCCTCACCAATAAAAACGCCAATTGTATTAGATAAAAATACATTGCGCACTGTGCATAATCAAATAAATAAAGATGAATATTTGGATAAATTTCAATTTTTAGCTAGGACGTATATTGAAAAATATTTTAATGCACCTTCAGATGATATTTATCAAGAATATGATTCTATTTATGGTCCTTTCTATGATACATCTCAGGATAAATAGTATTTAGGAACCTTTGAAATTACGTTTCCTGATAATAGAAAAGAAGAATTTAAAGTAGGTGATTTACCATTTATAGGAACCAGGGGCTTTTATGAGTTAATATTTAAAACAGTTCCCACAAACTACTCTTTGCGTGATAAAGTTAATTATAGAAGAATATTACAATTAACAAACGTGTATAAAAGCAGTGTTGGAAATATAAAATTCTCTAATCATCCAAACTATATTGAAGTTATTCACCCAGTGGTAGAAGAGGAACAATTTGTTAAAAAGACACGAAGCAAATCTCAATCTCATATTTCCGCTTCTTATAAAGGGATAAGAATTAAAAACACTCTCGACTACAATGATAAGCATATTGAGTATTTATATTGGGATAATGTAAACGAACTTGTTGAAAGATTAAAGCTGTTAATTGCATCCAAACAAGACGGAAATTTATCTGTAACCAATGAAATTCATGCAATTCTTTCTGAACTCTTCGAAGCAGGCATAATCTATTAAAATAATACTTAAAGGAAGTGTATGTCTATTATTGTATTGTATACGAAAACGAGAAATCTATGCGATAAAAAACGGTAGCGCTTGCAAATAAGTAATAACAATAAATTGGCGACTTACCTTGATGCAGGAAAGTGCAGCATGCAAAGCGAGAAGCGATAGGAAGGTTGCAAGCAGGCGACAATGTAAAGATGCGACTTCGTACGGTGCAGTGGGAACTCTGGTTCACTGAAGATCCACGTGCACGCCGACAAAGGAAAATGGTCAAAGCCGCAAAGTCAATACACAATGAGTGCATTCACGATAAATGACAAATGTAATGTTTATGTGCACTATAATTATGTATCGATACGAAAAGGCACGAAAAAGTTTGTTATTAAATAAATTTTAATTGATTAAATCTTATTCGAAAAAAAACGACAAGGTGTTCTCTTCAACGAGACGAAAAACGATATTACTAAAATTCTTGAGCCGGTCCAACGACGCATGATCAAGTCGCCAATAAATACAAATCTGCAAGCTTATTAGCGCGAAAAGACCAACAATAAATTTGAATATATATTTTAGTGAGTTTCCTGAACAGTATAGTATCAATATATTTTCATATTCATCAACCAAAAAAAAACACAATATTATCGCAATGCCCAGAAAAAGAAAACAAAACACCTCTAAAAATATCACTAAAATAAATGACACATTTTCTAAGGAAAAAAATTAACTTGTAAATGAATTACATAAACCAGTAATAAAAAAATTTAAACGAAGACGTTTCATTGTAAAAGGTATCGATGATTTATGGCAAACGGATTTAGCTCAATTAGATCAATAAAAAACTTATAATAAGAATTACAGTTACATATTGGTGGTGATAGATTGTTTTTCTAAATTTTTATGGGCCGTTCCATTGAAAACAAAAAATGCTGATGAAGTGGCTAGTGCCTTTGAATAGTATATTAATGAATGAGTTGCATAAGGCAAATTTTATGGCAAAAATGGCCATTTGCTTCGCAAATCAGCAATACAAGCCACGATTGCCATAAAATGCCTTATGCAACGAATTCTTTATACTATTTTTTGCATTTCAGTCCATTTTTAAAGATTTTAAATAAAAAATGGAAAATTAATTTAATTTTAGTAACTTTTTGTATTTTACGATTGCATAAAACATGCGTCCAATAACTCAAAACAAACACTTGTCATTTGAAATCTATGTCAATTATGTCATAGAGTTAGAGAATTACAACCTCAAAATAAAAAAAGTCCCTAAGTTTACAGCCGGTCGTGAATTAGATTCACGTCCGCATATGCGGGCTAACGATCCTATCCAAACACTATCCAAAAAACTATCCGTAAAAACCCTACAAATATAAACGACAAGTTATTTCAATTATTCTCCACACAAATTGTTACTAACCTCTCTGCGAGGGTCCGCAAAACACAACGATGAATATATACAGATGTAAGCGATGTACAATTTGTACAAACGCCGAAATGAATGGCCTAAAATGGAAGAGAAAGAATTTGTCAAGAAAATGTTCACATGTTCAGACAATGACTTACTTAATTAAACTTTATCCCATAAATATGGTCAAACTCAACGAAAACTTATCCACTCAATTGGACAATCAAAATAACGCAAAAATACAGAGTTTTTAATTGATAAACGCACAAAATTAATCCGCTTACAAGCGATGATTTTGGAAATCACTTAAGTACGTGTTATCTCTTCTAATCACTTAACACCATTGTCATCTGACGGAAAACAAGGTACCAACATAGCTGTCTGAACATGGTAACAAATTCCAAACTACTTCTACTCATCAAAATGTACTCAAAATGACACCAAAATTCAGAGAATAATCAAAATAACCCATCGAACCTAAAACTAGCCCTATTCTAAATTAAGTCCTAAATAATCGAAAATGCGAAACCTAAACTAGGGATAATTATTTACAATGAGGTCCGTTGTCACTACTTGATTGACAAAATTAGTGTCAAAACATTCATGTCAACAATAGCGAAAATTCGCCCGTGACATATGAAACCAGCGGAAGTGACAAAACAGAATAAAAAACAAGTGTTAAAATATTCCTATAATTACATTAAATTAGCAACCTCCCCACAAAAATTCTCTGTTGGAGATATAGTTCGATTAAGTAAAAGTAAACATTTATTCGAAAAAGGTTATTTACCTAATTGGACAACTGAATTATTTAAAATAATAAAAGTAAAATTAACTAATCCATATACATATCTTTTGGAAGATCTAGAGGGGCGACCAATAAGTGGTTGTTTCTATACACATGAATTGCAAAAAACCAAACAGCCTGATATCTATTTAGTTGAAAAAGTATTAAGACGGAAGGGAAAAAAGGAATTTGTTAAATGGTTAGGTTTTGATTCAAATCATAATAGTTGGATTGATGGAAAAAATGCATATTAAATATGAATGGTAAATAAGTAGGAAAAGTTCTTATTTATATGTGAAAATTTTTTAACTTAATTTAGTTTATCATTCACTATGGCTACATTAACACCATTGTTTATTATTCTCTCAGCATATCTGAGGCAAAATGTATTTTACATTCATCATCCGCAAAATGTTGTGCAATCGTACATATGTTTTAATGAATATTATAAAAATGGTGTAAAATATTAGAGTAATTGCAGAGCTACTAATATAACAATAGAAGATTGGTTTCCCATGACACCGTCTAAAATTGATGAATATGGTCATATGATGCACGTTTTCAAGTATTATCTTCAGTCAAATGGAATCGATATAGAACAAGATATACATATATTATTATAAATTAAAAGTGATTTTCAATAATTATACAGAAGGATTTGATGATAAGTGGCGATTAATGGTTAAAAACGTTGAAAATTTCAAGGATAAATTTAACCACAACATCATCAGGAACACAGATATCAACGCTGACGACGATGACAACAAGTTGACACAAGAAAATAAAAACGAACATAATGCTTACATACAAAAAATTTTAAAATTTCTATTTATTACTACAATAATTGGTTTTATATTAACTATCATATTTATATTATCACTTTTGTATCTTTGCTATAAAATTATAACTTATACCAAATAAAAAAATGTTTTTAAATAAGTGTGTGTGTGTTTTCTATTTCCTATAAAATCCATTATTAATATATTAACGTACATTTTACAAACCAATCAGAAATCAGATTCATTATGAATTTGTTTAAATTGCATTTTTTTTCATTTCACTACGATCAGTTTATCACATGAAGTGAAGTACTTAATACGTACGAGTATCTACAACACCTATACCTGCTTGTAATTCATAAAATGAAAAAAGTAAATATGTGCAGTGTACCATCAAATAATAATGGTAATAGTGCTGAAATGTCAAGTGTCGAAGATGAATTTTATGATCGAGAACTTGAAAATATTTGGCGCAAATATCAAAATGCGATCAAAAATGAAAAGTTTTACTTATTAAACAGTATAATGTCTGATATTCCATATTCTTTCTATTACGTTGAATGTGGTTTGAGTATGTTAAAAGACTTTGCTCCTACAATTAAAATACAAAGTAGAATGGACGGAGATGCTGAAATATCCTTCACCACAATGGAGTGGACCCAGCTGATTATACATTTCAAACAGCTCTATGAAGATTTTTAATCCAATAATGATATGAGTGATGTGCTCGACCAAGTTAACGGAGAACTTATTTATGTATTAAACGATATCACGATAAGAAAAGCATGTAGTTTAAATGTAAAATACTTAGAAGTTAGAAAAAATTTCACAACATTTTCCTTTTTAGCAGCAAATGTTGAGGAAATTTTATATATAAATACATTAGTTTCACAAAAACTTGAAATACTTCATAAATTAAATTTTGTTTCCTATTATTGTTCAATACTTCAAAACAAGTTAGTTTGATAATTGAAAAATTAAATGGAAATATTAATATTGGTTTAGAAATATTGAAGTTAATATGTAAAAACTTTAGCAGTGTGGAAAATTATTGTTTATCTGAATGTATAATCTTAGCTAAACCTAAAATAATATATGATTTAGAAAGATATCAATATATGTATAGTAAATAGGAATAAGTAATTTTGGTTTGGGTTGTTTGTTAGTTAAATAAAACAATATATGTGGCATTATTATTATTAAACTTTATTATAATCTTATAAATTATACATAAAAACTTAAAATTAATACAAAGCGTTTTTTTTGTTTCCCTTTTACATATTGGAGATTTTATAATGTCCAAAGGGAAGTGTATTAAAAGAATTGGGAATTAAATAAAGTTTATCATCAAATGCACTTAATCCAATTTTTCTTTGTTCAATAGTAAAAACAGTATGAAAATAAGCGCGTATTGTTTGTTGTTTAATAACTTTATCTTTGAAATTTTTTAAACATTCAACAAAATCGTCAAATGTAATATTATTCTTTAATACACAATATTTAATTCCCTTGGCTTTTTTAACACAATCTTTTACATCCTGTATCTTAAAACTATACAATTTTGCTCTTAAACCTACAAAGTGAGTCATAATTTTACCCTTCGCTTCATCTTTCAATAAGCCCATTTTTTTACAATTTAGTCTAGGTATATCCCATGGATTATCAATTGGATAATCGCTAGTGTCGAACCTCTCAATATCCGCTTTAATTACTTCAGTATACAGATCATTACATTTTATTGAATAAATAAAACTATCGGTATCCATATAACATAAGGATACGTCTTCATAATTAAATTTCTCTAACATGTAATCATAATGAAAATCGTACAGAATTATCTTTGAAATGTCTAGAATTGCAGCACCTATTATAATCGGTTTGTTGAAATATTCTTCGAGTTTTTTTAATTCAATTGCCATCAGATTTTCATCAAATATTGTTCTACTGTGAAAACGCAGTGAAGTAATTAAATTGGAGGCACCGTAACGTCCCGAAAACGATCTTACCAAGCGTACGTCACGTCTTTTTCTCACATTTTCCATACATTTACCATAAAAAGAGTTACTTAATAATGTTTTTTTCAAAATCATTTTGAGCTTGTGCTCTTAGCTTCATATTTAATTCAATATATGGTCGTAACCAAGGTGCTTGTTTGAATTGAATGCCTCTGTGCAACTTTTTTAAAATAATTCAATGCTTTAAGGCTTGTTTCAAATTTCGATAATGTAAAATGTAATTTTTTTATCGTACAAAGTCGTTAATAATTTGGGTAATTTTGAATTTGGAGGTATTCGGTGTTCACAACAAAATGGTAAATCTTTATGTTTATCATGAATTTCTTTGGGGTAAATTAAGTCCACCTCGAAAAAATAGCCAGTTTCCGCTTCATCAGATATCTGTAAAATGTATTCTGAATTAAATTGTTCTATTTTCGAACTGTCTATCCACTCGTAATCAGAGAGTAGTAAATAAGACGACATTGCACAAGGATACAGTGCATTGAAGTCAATGTATAGTAAGTAATTTGTGGCCACTTGCGGCTTATAATTAGGCATATATGGATTGTTACTTTCTGCATACCTTGTTATACATTGACTTATACCACCCCGTATAGATTCTTCAATGAATAATAACATGTCAACATCTTAGAATTTCGATTTTACAGCCAGTTTGTTTTACCATTGAATCAAAACTGAAACTAGGACATGTGACATATTTGGCAATGTCTAGTTTATGTGTTTTCAGAATACTGTCTCGAAAGGCCAAAAATGTGTCAGCAAGAAGTAAAACATCAATTTTTAAATAAAGATCTGAATAATCTCCCAATGTTTTACAACCAAATATTAAAAAAACCCTTAAAGCATGAGAATATTCAAGTGGTGTAATCATACTATCATTTAATTTATTGTAAAAAGCTTCAATTGGTGGGAGGCCGGATATTTCGAGCTTATCGTAGGATGTTATGAAATCATATAGAAAAATTTGTTTCTTACACAATAACGAAATATCTTCTTGACTGTATTCGGCAAATTGAGATGTGAGAATTGGAAATGTAGGTAAATTTGAAGATAATGCCTCTAGACTTGCATTCATAAAACGACACGAATCAATAAATCGAAATTTCATTTTATTTGTATGATTATATAACGTAAAGGATATGTAACGTTCTTTGTTTATTGGCAAATGAGAAATATCTCCATATTTAGAGAGTTCATTAATTATAAAAAATGAATCATAACCATTTAAGTTTTGAAATGCTATAACAATAACATTTGACTCTTTATATTTTAAATTGCATTGTTGATGTGCTTTTCCGCGAATATTACATGATGATGAGGGGATCATATGATTATGATCTAAAACAATTATATCGTCTTTTTGAAACGGTTTTTCACATATATGACAAATATTACTTTTAGATATTTCATGTGGTATATTTGTTTTATCCATGGGAAAATATGTGTTAATAAGAAAACACGCCAATATTCCAATTTCGTTTAATTCATTTGCAAACCACTGTACACAATTTTCACCGCGATAACTTTTATAATAGGATAGGTCATTATTATATTCATACTTAAAATAATAACCTACACTGAACGGAATATGCTTTTAATATCTTCTAGTATTTTTATTAAGTTCCGGATTTTCGCATGGCTCTAAAATTGCTTCAAAGTCTGCAAATATAATAAACGGTAATTTCTCTTTATTTTGATGATTTTTAAACTCAATATACATTTCTTTTGGAAAACTTATTTTACATTCATTCCTCTTTTCGCACAGAACCGTATGAATTTCTAATTTAGATTCACTCGAAAAATAATTCAGACAACGATCACAAAAATATATTTTATTTTTGCATCTGGTTAATTGACTTTTAACTAATCTGGAAAGTGATTTAATTAAAACATAATGATATTTTATTTCTGTTTCACTCTCAAGGTTATTTTTACTACTACTAGAATTTGTAGTAAAAGTAGTATCGCACTCCTCGGTTTCCGGTAGAAAATATTTATCTTGTATGAGTAAGATTAACATGCTTATTTAACTTGACCTTAGTCAATCTAGCTGGAACAACTTTATAGTTTAAAATTGACTGATTGTCTAAAAATTTATTAGGTAACGGTTCCAAAACGTAAATATTGATTGAAATTTGATTTTGTTTTTCAAACAGTGCAATATCTTTAAACGAAATGGGAAATGTTATATTTTCTAAGTTCAATATTTCGGAATAGTGCTGTTTATATGAGGACGTTCTATATGGATGATTGACATTTCCCGTGACTCCAGCTAAGACTGACCAGGCAAAACAAGCGTTATCATGTAAATTTTTTACATTTATACAAGCCTTTTTGCGTTTAACAAATATTGGCAACTCTATGAAAGATGAGCCATTTCCAAATTCACATTTATTAATATTTACTTCTAAACAAATAATTTGTTTTAAAGCAAAGCCAGACTGGGATTCTTGAAATTCTTCAAGTTTATGAAGGAGTTTAGCATTTACAAAAGTGTTAAACCACTCCGCAAGGTTTGTAGACTGATCAATGTATTCGTTTTTCGTATTAAAATACTTAAAATCTATTATTTCCTCTTCATTTGACTGTTTAATGAATTCACAACATAAACATGTATTAACTTTTATCATATGAAATGTTTTCAAGATCCTTTTTATGCGTGATTTAAACAAATAGAAGGCATCTTGCAAGAATTGTAAAATTTCTATATGTTTCAAGTTAATTATAAGACCAGTCCTTACACGACTACAAAAAGCAGTCTTCAAATCTTCCCACTGCACTCTTTGTGAACGATTATTGTTCTTTTTCTTTTTTAAACCACTTCCTCGATGATGTTGTGCTTTCAATTTTTCAAATAATACTTTATATCTTCTCAAATGAACTATTTTATTCAAAACACGTTTTTTCGCGCCTAATGTTAAATCACATTTATGCAAGAATTTATTAAGCAAAAATATAATTTTCGAAACATGTTTTTGAAATTCTTTAATTGTTGTTGTTGTTATAGATTTATGGTTTTTACTTAATAATAGAAGCGAATAAGTTTCTTTTAGTACAGATAAAATATGCTCACTTTGTGCTATTATATCAGTTTTCATATTAGGTACAGATTGCTGTTGTGCAATCGTAATACAAAAAGCACTTAATTTCTAATACTAATTAAACTAATATATGGAATAATAATAATAATAAAATGCCTTTTTTTTGGCACTCTTACTAGCGTACTCACTATCACTGTTCGGTTGGAGTGGATACACCAGCGGAATAAGATGAAGATTTGATGGTTGATGCAGCGTCAGTTCTGCCGAACACAAATGTTGTTGTAGCTTTTTCTTTTCCCTTAATTTCTTTGTGTCCGGTAAAGGTGATGGTGTATTCTCTTGGTTTGAAGTGTTTTAGATTTTCTTTAATTTTTGACACCATGCGTTTAGGCAAGAAGACAACCGAATTTTCAAGCTCTACCAGAGGTACTAACCCAAATTTACCGTTTATTAAATTTATACTGTATATTTCATACGGCAAATCTAGAGATAAGTCCTCTAGCTTTTGTTGCTCCTTGAATTCAGATGTGGCACAAGCATTTACCGATTCTAAATCCATCTAAAAAATATTATGGAAAACTAATTAAACAATTAAATATAATCTTTATTTCTAAGCTTAGCTTATTTTTTTCACATAATGTAAATAATCTTTATACAATTTCTTATGAAATGATGCTTAATAGCAACTATAAGTAATTAAAATAATAATAATAATAAACTAACTATCACGTTCGATTAATCGAAATTATGTGATCGTCATCATCCACTTTACAGCCTTATTTATAGCAAAAAATGGGTGGGGAATAAGTAAAATATACACAATAATATTTAATGTACGTTATCAAAATTAAAAAACTATGGATAATTAGTAAAACCAAAAAGGAAAAATGCGAAACCAATAAACCAATAAATATGCTCATGATAGGGAACTTGGTTTTCTTAGGTAAGCGTCACACACAGATATCCTGTTAAAAATTATTTCTCTTCAATTTACCACAACCTTCTTTTATCAAAACCATTCATCCTGTTTTACGTACGCATCACTCTGTGTGTGTGTGTATCTAATAGTGTGTTATAAGGAAGCGATTCTTTATTTAACATATTTAATGAGTTTCTTAAATGGTAAAATAAAACAAAAATAATTTTCATAAATAATATATTGCTTTGTTAATAATGTTAATCATTCATTATAGATTCAGTTTCGTAACCTTCATCATTATCCATATCTTCAACCAAGTCATCTTCATCTAAGTTATCTTGCTCCATACGCTCACGCCTGACATCTTGTAGTACTCTTTCCCTATGTCTCATCGCTCTATTGACGGAGTTTTCTTCTTCAAGCTATTCACGAGCTACTTGCAACTCGTGAATCAACTGATATATAATGTCGTGGAATAGCTGTGCTATTTCCACAACAAATTCAACTTCAAGCATTATTAATGCTATTTGAAGTTCTTCCGTGAGCTGTATTACAGCAACCACATCAACTTCATCACTCGAATCGAAATCCATATTTTGGTTAAACAGAATTTAATTTTAACTCTATTTAAAAGATATTGTGAGTGTGGACTGTGGAGTGTGGCAGTTGGAATTACATTTTAGATTTTCTTGTTGGATATCCTGTGGTTCATAGAGTCGAGCTCGAATAATATGCGTGTGGTACTTGTAGATAACAAAATGTTTTCCTTGTTAGAAAACTTTTAGAAAACAATTTAGTATCGCTTCTACCATATCAATATTAACATCCAGTAAATACCTTAGTGTAAATTATGAAGTGATACTATTAAGTAATTGAGCAATTTTCACCTCTATTAAAATATGAAGTGATACTTTTATGTGGAATAATGGGTCCACGCTATATTAATAATCATGGTAAGTTAACTATTAATTGAACATTATAATATGAAATCCAAAAGATAATTTTCTTAATTTTGTTGCATTAAAAAACTATTTAACCTGTTATTGGCGATTCAACACCTCAGCGCCCTCGCGCCTGTGGCCGAAAATGGAAATGACTTAATTTCAGATATTTGAAATGTCATTTTGTAAAATTATTGGTTTATTTAATTTTTATCTTAATTTAAGTGTGATACATTCGTTTTTTGCAAGAAATTAACTTAATTATTATTTTGAGAGGTGCCCAGATGCATTTAAATTAGTGTGATTTATTTGTAGTTGTGTTTTGTGTTGTAAAACATATCAGAGAAATTGCACTTTGCAACCTATTTAAGGTAAGTAATTTTAAATATTTCTCATTAATCCTCAATATTTAATTAAAAAGGTTTATATTCATAGAATTTGGTTGATTAAGATTCTTGTTTAATATGGAGAAAAGCTGAAAAAGATGTTAAAAATAAAGAAGCACGGCCAATGTATTATTTGGTAGGTAGAAAAACAGTTTTTATTCGTTTTAATGTATTAAAATTTGTTGTCATTCAAAATTGGTGTTAATATTCGAAAGTTAAGTTCGAAATAGCAGGCAAAATTGTAATTATGTGGTCCATTACTGCAACCAAACTCCAATTTAATTTGCTTTTTAATATTTTCAGACGCTGGGTTTACCCGTTCGACATGCACCCTGGGTTTTGCAATACAACTGTTCAGCAATACTATTTTCGTTGCTATTTCGCATTTATTAGCACCAATTTTGAATGAAAATAAATTTTAAATCAATAGAAACGAATAGAAACTTTTTTTTTGCTTATCAAATCATACATTGGCCGTGCTTCTTTATTTTTAACATCTTTCAGCTTTTAACCATATTAAACAAGAATCTTAATCAACCAAATTCTATGAATATAAACCTTTTTAATTAAGTATTGAGGATTAATGAGAAATATTTAAAATTACTTACCTTAAATAGGTTGCAAAGTGCAATTTCTCTGATATGTTTTACAACACAAAACACAACTACAAATAAATCACACTAATTTAAATGCATCTGGGCACCTCTCAAAATAATAATTAAGTTAATTTCTTGCAAAAAACGAATGTATCACACTTAAATTAAGATAAAAATTAAATAAACCAATAATTTTACAAAATGACATTTCAAATATCTGAAATTAAGTCATTTCCATTTTCGGCCACAGGCGCGAGGGCGCTGAGGTGTTGAATCGCCAATTGTTTTAGGTTCTACAACTCGTTAGTGTTGCGATAATCCATTATCTAATGAATGGAATGACATTTCTTGTTATGTGGCGTCAACTGCTTTCCAGTTTAGCGGAAGATTTTTAATCAATATTAATGAATTGATTTGGAACACCGAAATGATACTCATGTGGAATAATCATGGTAAGTTAACGATTAATTGAACATTATGATATGAAGTCCAAATGATAATTTTCTTAATTTTGTTGCATTAAAAAAAATAACTATATAATCTGTTATGGTTTTAGGTTCTACAACTCGTTAGTGTTGCGATGTGACGTCAACTGCTTTCCAGCTTAGCGGAGGATTTTTAATCAACGTAATTTAAAAAAGTTATTGTTATTCCCATTATTCTGTCGATGCTTCGTATTGTTAAGGTTTCGATTCAAGTCACCCACCCCATCCAAATCCCTACGTATGCAAAAAAAATAATAAGGATTAAACTTGTTTCGATCACATATTTTTGATTCTGATTTTGGGACCCGTTTCCTCAGTACCATTAAATGTCGCTGTTGCATCAATGGAGGTGGCTACTGAGGCCAAACGTTTTCTTTCTTTCATATGGGATCCTTTATCCCAATTTATATTTCATTTTCTTTCTTTTATATGTGTTATGTAAATGCAGTGGACATTGGTCAGTGACGTGTTTGCTTAAGACATGTGACTTTGTCGTGTTTTAAATGTCTGTGGTGCATTTCGTACCATTTGTCGTCACTGGAATGCCCACTCGATGAGCTATAATAATTGTACATTCCACAATGTAATTCTGATTTTGGAACCCGTTTCCTCGCTACCATTGAATGTCGCGGTTGCATCAAAATATGTTAAATAGATAATTAAAATAAATGTTTAACTTTTAGTTCATTGTTTTTATTTTTATTTTCTGCCTTTCTGGCCCTCTGCCTTCAAATTTCTACACCAACATTAACACCAAATACCGGCGTCATTACTCATTATTTAAGAGATTTTGCGTTAAAACACTATGTTCACACTTTAACACTAATTTTCAAACTTATGATAAGTAATTTTTTAATGAGCTCAGCAATTTGTTAAGTTTTGTAAATATATTTTCACTAGGACAGTGAATATCAAACTGATCCCACGAAAAGTGAAAAGCTCTTAATAATTTATTACTAAACTCATTGAATTCAAATACAGTTTCATTTTAAAAAAAATATAAATTTCCATTTATATAACGGAAGGCATTATCAATGTTTACAGGTACTGCAGGAAACGCATCCGTAATCAATCCATGCCTTTCTTTTTTTAAAGTACAATCGTTTATTTCAGTATAATAATAAATGTCGTGGAAAATTAAAATTTTCCCAGTGTAGGTAGCAAATATTGCATTAATATTACTTTGATTGGAGATAATAAATAAATTTATGGATTTATTTGTAAACTCAGTTTTAGGTAATAAACTAGGAAACTCAATTATTGAAAAGGTTTTTCCGTGTATTAATAATATATCTCCATTTTTTAATTGTAATAAATGTGAAAAATTGATATTAGGCAAATATTCCTTTATATTAATAGGTCGAACAAATTGTTTATTATCTCTATCATTTCCAAAGGATAAAATCTTTACATAAATCTAAGAATTGACTTTTATTAGTATCTGGAGAATTTGATGAAGTTACCATATTATTATCGTTAGATATTGTAGTGGTTTCAGTATTTTTCTTAGTTGAGGGAGTAATAATTCGAGTAGTTATTGTTGTAGAGGGCTTATAAGTAGATACAACTGGTATACCATACATAGATTGAATAGCTAATATATCATCATTAGCCAATTCAACTTTATTGTTTTCATAAAACCGATACATTATTGCGTGAGGATTTGATGAATGTCCTAAACCTAAGGAATGACCAATTTCATGAATTAGAACACTTAAGAGACTTATTTTTTCTTGAGAGTCGTAATAATTTATAGTTTCATTTTCAATTTCAAAATTCCAATCTTCACTAAGATCAATGTGTATTTCTGTACATTTTTTATTATCAGGGAAAAATGCATGTGCTAAAGTACCTCCAGGCCCATCAAATGGAAAACCACAATTATCATCCCAATTACTACCTTGACATCGATAACTATTTCGGTGATATCTTATTCCAGTTTGAAAGGAAATTAAAATATCCGGGTTTGTTAAAGAATATTTAAATCTCAAATTAGAAACCTGAGATCATTTTCTGAAAGCTTCCACAGCAATGTTTTTTATAGTAATATTTGCTCGTGAGAAAAACCATTTTATTTCAGATTTATTCCATTTATTTGTTGAGACTGTAAAGGCATTATCAATTACACCACACTGCGGTCTATTAATAAATGAAGCCAATTTTTCTGTTAAAGTACCATTACCATCTAACCTATAGAAATCTTCCAAATTTACTATAGCTTCCTGTAAATCGATTTGAGAGTATTCACTAGAATTTCCAATATCTAAGTATCCCATTAACTTAAGATTTTCGATAATTGCCGTATCATTTACTTGACAGTGGACAAAAATTACATTGATTTCAAACTCAAATATTATTAATAATAATCTCATTATGTTTTTGGTCATTTTTTCACATTAATTCAAATAGGAAAATACTATATACATATGATGTTCAAACACGAACAGCATAATATAGAATAAAAAATGAGAAATATGCAGAAGTATTTATATATACATATGTATAGATACAAATAGAAATATATTATCTCTTTTTTTATATATTCAACGTGAATAAATATATTTAACACATAGCGTACCTATATGTGTGTATATGGTGTCATATCTATTGCTACAGGATGCGGTCACTTTACAATGTTATACATATGATAACACACTTTGTCTAAAACGCTGTGACGTATTATTAACCTGACGTCATCAGACTTGTCAACACTTGTTAAATCCTGCAACAGCAGTTCTGCTTTTCTGCCCCTCTGCCTTCCTGCCTTTCGCTTCGCCACCCCCCACCCGCCAAATGTCAAATCATCATTCCCGCTAAATTTCAAATTCCTCCCCACCCCAACCATTCCTCCACCTCAACCCACCAAATTTCAAATTATCCATGCCGCCCAAATTTCAAATCATCATTACCGCCCCCCCCCCCCCAAATCTAAAAAGCAGACCCCTCCACCTCAACCCGCCAAATTTTAAATTCCTCCCCCGCCCCCAACTCCTCCATCATCATCCATCCCGCCAAATTTCAAATTTTTAACTCCTCCCCCCAACCAGTGCTACCAACACAAACAACACCCAGTACTACCGACACCTAATCACTAAATCCCCCAAATTACACACCAGAGACCGGAAACGTCCCAGAAACCTCTTTGTCCTTCTACTTAAATACACAACACCTCACCGCCCGAACTGTAAATACGCTTCCAGGTATAACAAATAAATAAAACAAATATTTGCCGACTTTATTTCTCTTATCAAATGCATGTCCATCATGTAATGAGACAGACCCCAGTCCTATATATAAAATATATGATTGGGATCCCGACCAAGTTCTGGCTGAAGGAGGCCACTGAAAGAATAAAATACAACTTGTATTTAACAACCAAAATTACGCGATCATCAAATTAATGTTCGATCTGGTTTTAATTTAATAATATCGCTTTATACGTTCAAAAACAGGTACTATCAAAATACTTATAGAAAAGTCAAGCGTCCTTGACTAAATTGGAAACAACTTCCCTAATAAGGGCAAGCTGAAAACCAAATAAAAATATTGCATAAATGCAATTAGAAAACGTATTCATCCAAGGGATAAAACGTTGTCATGCACTGCCCTTGAGTACCGAAAGCATGCATTGTGATATGTGTCCATTGAAATAACATTGCACAGCTATGCTTAAACAATGCTAAATAATGAGACGCAAATGGACATAAGTCCTCACAAACACAACAGTTCAGTCACAAGAAACAGATACACCGTTGTGGTGCGATCTCGATACATTTGCACCAAGAACATCAATAACATAACTTAAAATATTAGTTAATTAATAATAAGGCTATATGCCTAAATAAACAAATAAAAAAAGTCGAATGGCGACTGTTAAATACGTACAAGAAAACATAAATGCATTTATTTTATACGTAATATAAACGTACTGTTATTAATAATCGATATGAACAATCAAATATGAAATTGTACTCACCAATAATGCAAAATAATTATCAATTACCAAACACACGTCTTCATTTGACACTGAACTCAATACCAAATAGGGTTTTTCCCTAACTTACATGTTGCAGTCGCTGCAGCATTCCCTCTCCTCATACCCATATCACGCGTTTACTATTTAAGTTTATTATTAGCCAAATTCAGCATTTTTGAGAATAGTGTATTTGATTCCTTTACATACTCCCCGGATATTTTTATTTCGAAAAGCAAGCTTTTTGTAATGAAAATATGTTAACATGCGCGTTTTCAGGATCACAGGTATGTATTATAACATAAATGACACAGGTAAGTAGAATAATCAGTAAAATATATTGAACAAATCAAATAAACAGAAATATTGTATATGTATAAAATTTAAAACAAAATGTTTCTCTTTTACAAATAAAAATTATTTTGAAAGAAAAGAAAACGAATTTTAAAGCATAAAGTTTAACGTATTTAGTGAAGTTATCTACCGTTACAAGTATATATGAAGTTTGTCCTCGGCTCATAGGTAACGGTCCATAGAAATCAACACAAATTAAATCGCCAGGTTTGGTACTAATTATAGGGTGCATATGTCCAGTCAGGTTTTTATTGGAATGTTTTGTTTTTTGACAAACCTCACACGATTTTAAAATGTGTTTTATAGTTCTTGCCATGTTTTCCCAATAAAAATATTTTCTTAATATCGAATATATTTTGCTTGCACCGAAATATCCGAGAGTACAATGATAATAACAAATGAAATCTTCTACATTCGTTTGCGGAATCATTATTTTCATTTAGTCTTTATTCTTTCCATCTAGAAATAAAAGAACATTGTTTCTTATTATATATCGATCTGAATTCTTAATACGTGCTGTGTCTCCATTGTTTTTATTTGATTGAAGATAAGTACTAATTGTGTTTAAAGTTGGATCTTCTTTTTGAACAGATGATAACTTATTCAATATTGTACAGATTTTATGTGTAAGTTCTTGATCAATATCAAATGAAGTAATAGTCTTTATTGCATGTACATCTGTCATTAAAGCTATTATTAACTCTTTTGTTCGAGGTATTTGCTGATCCGGTGGATACCTGGATAAGGTATCAGCAATAATATTCTCCTTTCCTGGTATATGCACTATTTTATATTGATAATCGTTCAAAACAATAGACCAGCAAGCAATTCTCTCATTATACAATTTGCACTTCGACAAAAACTCCAATGCAGAATGGTCAGTTTTAATAATCACATTATTCCCAATTAATAAAGTACTAAACTTGATCAGTGCATAAATAATCGCCAGAAGCTCTTTTTCAGTCACAGTATAGTTAATTTCGGCTCCCCGGAGTGATCTGCTAGCGAATGCGATTGGCAATTTTTCATTATCATCATCCAGTTGGTACACGACTGCTCCAATTGCAAATCCCGAGCTATCTGCTTGTAAATAATAGTGTTTTGTTACATCTGGATGGTTTAATACTATTTTGTCTATAAGTAAATCTTTTGTTGCCGCAAATGCCTTCTGTTCCACTGGAGTCCACTGGAGTCTTTTTCAGGAGTTTGTTTTGAAAATTTTCTGTAATAATTACAGATTCCCATGAACTTTCTCAAATCTTTGACATTCTGTGGAGCCGGAATCTGCTTAATCACTTCCAGTTTTTCTGGATCCGGTTTGTGGAAATTTTGAATTAACTGAATGATTAATAAAGTGTTTCTTCTATCACTAATGAATATTAATTAATACGACGTGGTTTATATAAACATAAATTTTATTTTTTAAACTGTTTCACAAATTATTGTAAAATATGGCCGAACTAAAATACGATGTCATGTGTAACGTTATCGTTGCCGAAGTGGCCAAACCTGTTGAAAGCCATCGCTATACTGACTAGTTCTTTTTCCGTTGCCAACTGTTGTGCTGCCAACTGAAGTTTGTTTCATCACTCATTACATCGCCACAATACTCCCCCCTTAGAGGTGGAGCCAAAAAAATAAAGAATTACATATTTAAAATACTTAAAAAAATGAATTGAAAACATAATGTAACAATTATACATATAAAAGTAAATAAATGAATTAATACTGATACATGTTAATTAATATATAATAGTAGAAACTTAAATTGAAAATTTAACAGTCTTATTAATCGAATTGTTAATTGCACAGTTTGCATTAGAATGCTCCTATCTAACATTAATCGCATCGTTTAACATGAACGCTGGTTATAATCGATCAATTGAAATGTTTTTAATACAATTATTAAAGTCCACCGTAAAATATTTGTCCTGTTTTTTTAACACCTTCACTGGTCCATCATAAGGAGGTTCTACAGGTTTTTTTCACCGCATCTCGTGTGACAAACACATGAGTGCAAGATTGAAGTTGCTGTGGAACGAATGTGTCATTTCTGGAATGGTTAGAAGTACTATTGGGACGTCGGGAGGCTATTTTTTGTTTTAATTGAGAAACAAATGCATGCGAATCACATGGGTTAACACTTGAATAAAAAAATTCTCCCGGAAGTGTAATCGTCGATCCATAAACCATTTCTGAAGGTGAATGATTTGTATCTTCTCTAATAACTGTACGTAATCCCAAAAGAACCATTGGTAATGTTTCCGTCCTGCGTTCTGATAATTGAGCCTTTAACGCAGTTTTGAGCAAACGATGCCAACGTTCTATTTTGCCGTTGGATTCTGGATAATAAGCTGTAGTTCTTTGTCGTTGAATACACAATAATGATGCGATAGCGGCGAAAAGTGAACTTTCAAATTGTCTACCCTGATCCGTAATTATTTTTAAAGGCGTACCGAAATGTGAAATCCAGCCCATAAGAAATGCCTGTGCGACAGCTTCAGCAGTAATTTCTTTTAAAGGAATTGCCTCAGACCAAGATGTAAAACGATCTATACATGTAAGGCAATGCGAAGCGCCATTTGATGATGGGAGTGGACCAGCAATGTCGATGTGAATAATTTGAAATCTTTCATCGGGTGTTTCAATTTGTAAAACAGGTGATTTAGTGTGACGTTGAATTTTGGTTCTTTGACATTCAATACATGCTCTCGACCATGTATTAATATCCTTTTTTATGTTAGGTCAAACAAATCATTTTATCGCTTTTCTGCTAAAATGCGAATATAAGTGGTTTGTGGTCCGTAAAAATTTTAAATTGCCAACCCTCCAAAAAATATCGAAAATATTTTATGCTTTCGTGGATGGCCAGCAGTTCTCTGTCATAAGTACTATAATTTCGTTGAGTTGGTGTAAATTTTCTCGAAAAGAAACTGAGAGGTTTCCAAATACCGCCTTGACATTGTTTCAGTACTGCACCCATAGCAAAATCCGAAGCATCAGTAGTTATTGAAATTGGATCGTTGAGTGTTGGATGAACCAATAATGTAGCTTCGATTAGATCCTGTTTGCAACGATCGAACGCTGTCACCCCTTCCGATGTCCATTGTAATTTTGAATTGTCCTTCTTCTTTTTGTTTTTAATCATTTCATTAATTGGGGCTTGATGTTGAGCAGCTGCAGGTGTAAAACGTCGATAAAAATTAATAGTACCTAGACATCTTCGTACTTCTTTTGCTGTTAAAGGTAATGGATAATTTTGTATTGCATCAACTCTCTCAGGCAGTGAACCCATTCTAGCAGAAGAAATTTCGTAACCAAGAAATTTTACTTTGTTTTGGCCGTAAACGCATTTGTCCAAATTAATCGTTAGGCTATACTTTTCCAATCGCTCAAAATATTTTTCTAAATGTTTTGAATGCTCTTCTGGAGAATTTGAAGCTACTAGTATATCATCAATATACGGAAAAACATAGACGAGCCCTTGAAATACTTCGTGAATTAATCTTTGAAAAGTCTGTGCACCATTTCCCAAACGAAATTGTATACGCGTAAATTCAAACAACCCAAATGGTGTTATAATAGCTGTTTTAGAAATAGAGGTCTCTTCTACTGGAATTTGATGATATGCTTGAGTGAGATCGATAGTTGAAAATATTGTTTTTCCAGTTAATATATGTTCGAAATCGTGAATATGGGGAATGGGATAGCGATCTTCCACAGTAACCGCATTTAAACGACGATAATCCCCCACCGGTCGCCAAGAACCGTCTTTCTTTTTAGCCATATGCAATGGACTTGCCCATTGGCTTTTTGATGGCCTGCAAATACCTTGTTCTAACCAGGATTCAAATTCAGCTTTGGCAATTTTCCACTCATCAGGTGGCAATCTGCGTGGTTTAGCAGCGACAGCAGCCCCTTTGGTTTCGATATAATTAACAGTATTGTGGGTGGTTCCTAAACCGTTGTTGTGAATTTTTGTAATCAAAGAAAATTTTTGAATTAACTCTTTGAATTGACGATTGGGTGCGATAGAGTGAACCGACGTTCGATTGGTTGAAATCCACGAACCAGAACTTGCAATATTAGTTGTATTGTCAATTATTCTAGCGCGGCGAATGTCTACAAGAATATCAAAATAATGTAAAAAATCCGTACCAATTATTGCATATTGCGTATCGGCGATTATAAAATTCCATCGGAATAAACGTCTTAAGCCAAAACTGACAGTAATATTTTGAAATCCATACGTTTTTATTGCAGTTCCATTTGCTGCATATAATATTAATTCCTGCGTTATTTGATGTTTATGTTGTCGAGGAATTATAGAAATATCTGAACCGGAATCGATTAAAAATGATAAATTTGATGTGATGTCTCGAATTATATTTCTTCGGCTGATTTGTGACACTGTTTTGCGGTCTAGGACAGTGTCCGCGTCGGTTGCTGCATTTACAGACGCGGTGTGGAGTTTCCCGATTGGGTTTTGTAATTACAAGTACCAACTAATGGAATTGTTACGGTTTGGCGTTTGCGAGCGTGAACGAGAACGGTAATTAGATGAATTTAGATTTTGTGCGATTTAGCGCAGCAACATCTAGCGATAATTGTTTAACTGTTGATATTAAATCTAAATTCGATGATACGGTACATGATGAAGTTGTTGGCTGTTGAATTTCACTAATTTTGTCAGCCATTAAAGCTAAATTCTCCAATGTGTCGTTGCTAGCAGCTCAAACAGATTGGATATTAGTTGGAAGACGTTGAAACGAAAGTGTTTTTAAAAGTTCTTTAGATACTGCAGCACCGCCCAATCTGTTCATTTCGTTCAGTAGTTGTGAAGGTTTTTTATCTCCCAATTCGATTTCTGATAATATTCCGTAACTGTTTTTCTTGAGAATCGGAAAATGTACAAATGAGACTTACTTTTATGTAGTTGTAGCGATTAACAGTAGGAGGATTCGTAATGCAGTCGGAAATTTGTTGCAAAATACCAAGTACTTACCACGTAATTGTACTTAGTAAAATCCTGTACAATACCAGCGGTATGAAATTGTGCTTCTAATTGATAGAACCAGAGTTTAGGGTCACTTTTCCAAAATGTCGGTGGTTTGATGGAGACTCTTTCGACTTGATAAGTGTTTGGCGGTTGGAAAGAAAAACGGCTGTTTGGATTGGATGGAGTTGATGGCGATGATAGTCCACCTGTTGATGAAGATGTTGATGTGGGAACCTTAGTAACTGGTGGTTTTGATGTATCATTTTCATCGTTCGGCATTTTGCTAATATAATAAATTGTTTGGTTAAGCACGTGTTTGTTCGGAGTTACCAATGTGGAAATTTAGAATTAACTAATGATTAATAAAGTGTTCCTTCTATCACTAATGAATATTAATTAATACGACGTGGTTTATAACAATAAACATAAATTTTATTTCTTAAACTGTTTCACAAATTATTGTAAAATATGGCCGAACTAAAATACGATGTCATGTGTAACGTTATCGTTGCCGAAGTGGCCAAACCTGTTGAAAGCCAAAACGAAGAACGCAAATCAATTATTGTAAATATACGACATCCATGAAATTGCTGGAGTAATTCATTGATTACAGGTGGTCTTTCGCTATCTGATTCCATTATTTCATTAATATATCTTGCGTCTAAACAAACCCTTATTGTACCGTCTTTTTTCTTAATTATAGTCAAGGGACTTGCATATTGTGAAGTTATTCGACCAATAATTCCTTCTCTTTCTAAATCCTGTATCGTTTGCCTTACTTGTTCTTTCAGAGCCAAAGGAATTGGGTACGGTTTTCGTATAATGGGTTTTTCAACTGTCAGTGTAATTTTATGTACATATTTATCTGTTCGTCCAGGTTTCTTCCTAAATACTTCTTTGTTTTCTAACAAAATGTCAAGCAATTTAGTCTTATCCTCTTCCTCCAAATTTGTTTTATTAATTACTTGCTCTAATACCTCAATTGATTCATATTCGTCGGTTAAAGTAATATTTACATTAGAGGCTAAAGAGCAAAAATTTATTTCTGAATCCTCATTAGTGGTAAATAATGTTTTCTTAAAAGCAATAGCAATTTCTTGATTGTCCTGTTGTATAAAAGGTTGATTTTTATAAAAATTATTTATAGCATAATATTCCACTCGGCAATTTTGGTTGCGGAAGTACTTCCACCCGTTACAAATTTAAAAACGCGGTACAGGTGGTTGACTATGGTCAATACCTTAATTGGCAGTTAATTATTCAGAATCAAAACAAACACTTAACCTTAAAATCATGCAAAAGATTAAATGTGTCGATAAATGCAGATAAATATTGAATGCAGAATAGAATTAACTAAGTTAAGCGGGAAATATTCAGAGGAAAGTAATCAGGTAATATTAGCCAAGAAATCGTTATTAAATATGTATTAACGAAATGCATTTACAGGTGGCCAAAATGCAGGTTCGTTACAACAAATAAAAATTATATTTAAAGAAAAGAAAACGAATTTTAATTACATTTACGATGAAACAATTTCAAATATTAACCAATAAAACGATCAACAAGGAAGTATATATATATATTCACAAGTACATCAAAGAAACCTTGTTACAATGGATCAAATCCACTCAATTTCAAATTAGTAATATTAAAGTTTCCTTTTAATTTTTTCGTTTTTACATATTGTAAAGTATATACGTTGGGATATATACATATATATTTGAACAATTTCATACGGACCATCGTATAACAGTTGAAATTTCGCATAAAGTTTATCACTTGCCACGGATACAAAAGGTACTCTCAACAAAACCCAATCGCCAATATTTAATTTATCTTATTTTCATTATTACTTATTTATTTTCAATACTCATGCCTTCTTCTATCACTTCACTATTCAATTTTTTTCACTTTTCTTTTATTTTTCTTTTATATTATTGTTGTGATCGTCATATGTATATAGGTATTTTATATATTTATTTATGTATATAAGTTATAAGACACCTTCCCATAGAAAAACCATATGGATAGCACGTACAAGGAATCATGTTAATCCATTTCAATAACTTGGATTTCTTGTATAATTGCAATTTACTTATTTCTAGTAATTCTTCTGTTTTATGCTGATAGACAAAATCTTTGTGTTAACATAATGTACAATAAAACAGTCAGTCTTAATCTGTAATCATTACTGTAAACTTGTAATTAAATTGTATTAATAAAAAATCATTTTTTTTAAATAATTATAATCCCATAATTATAATTGGCGCAGTCGGTAGGATTGTCAAGCAATTATTAAAGAATATAATAATTGTTTTGTTTTAACGATTTATTGACAATTCGAATTATTATACTTCGTAAATTGTAACGCGACGCGAGTGTTTCAACCCTCAAGGAAATTAGGCGAATTGAGTAACCTAATCGAAGATCGGTTAAGCGAATTGAGTAACTTAACGAGAAGAAATCATTGCCCAGCTGTTCCAGTGACTCTCTGAACGAATATCAGGACCCAAAGGACCAGATGTGGACACTCATCATTATACTCTAAGTACTTATGTCTGATAGAGGTTCAAATCAAAGTATTGACAATAATTCTCGCAATTCCGATTCAGATTCTGACTCAAATTTATACTACTCCAATTCAAACACATATTTTCGATCGCGTTCACGCTCTCCAATTGATAGAAATTTATCCAATAATAATACAATGCCAGAAACAAACGCACAAGGTCCAGTACCAGTTCCTCCAGTATTAAAAAAGGAGTACCTTGATATGATTCCTGATTTTAACGGAGAAACAGAATTATTGCCAAGATTTTTAGAAATTTCTGAAAAACTTGTAAATAGATTTTATAACGCTCGAGATCCAAATGATTTCCAAAATGAATATCTTATGTCTAGTATTCTAGCTAAATTGAAAGGAGAAGTAGCAATTAATATTTCATCTTGTTCGATTAATAATTGGAATGATCTAAAAGGTGCACTTATTAATTCATATGCAGATAAACGCGATTGTTACAGTTTAAACATTGAACTTACTGAAATGAAACAAAACTCTAACGAATCGCCATTCGATTTCTTTAACCGAATACAGCATGTTTTGAATTTGCAAATTTCTTATATTACTACTCATACTACAGCAGCACAGTCAATCATATTAAACGAATATTTTAGAAATTATGCATTAAGAATACTTTTACGCGGTTTAAAAGAACCTGTTGGTTCATTAATGCGCCCCAAAAATCCTGGTGATTTAAACGAAGCCTTAAATATGCTTACTAATGATTTTCAATTAGAAACCACTCAACAAAAAACCGTTAACTACACTAACACCTCCAAAAATCCACCCCGAACTAATTTCAATAACAAGATTAATCATAAAAATCCGCATCAAAGTTTCCAATCTTACAATAAATTTAATTCGCAACCCCAATTCAACAAACAGCTTTATCAAAACCAAAACAGGTTTTCCCAAAACAACGCTCAACCTGGTACAAGTAATACTAATGTCTTCAGACCAAATAACCCAAATTATAAACCAAATAATCCGAAACCAACACCAATGAGCATATCTACTAATCGCACTTTTAGACCTCCTTTTAACAATCGTCCAAACCCAAACACCCAATTTAGAAACAGACAAAATTACATTGCGGAAGAACTATTTAATATGGATGATAGTTCAGCTAATAACGAACATAAAATCGAAGAAAATAACGATTTTTTTCTAGAAACGGCCTTGGACGTAGAAAACACTTCGAATTGATGAACTTGTGTAACAATGCTAGCGAATTGCCATATATTATTCTCCCAGAACATAATTTGAGAGTTTTAATAGATAGTGCTAGCACCAAATCATTTGTACGACCATCAGTCGCAAAAAAGTTTTTTTCAAATAATATTAAAGTAGACCCATTCCAAGTCAGTACAGCACACGGTACCTCAATCGAAAGTCATAGTACACAAATTCCTCGTTCCAAGATTTTTAACGATCCAAACAAAACGCCATTAAATTATTATATATTTGAATTTCATAAACACTTTGATTGTCTACTGGGATTAGATAATCTCAAACTATTAAAGGCTGATATTAAGTTATCAAACAATCAATTAAAATTACCTAACACTGCAATCGATTTGAAATTTTACAAAGTTGCACCACCCTCGTTATCATTACCTAATACCAACTGTACTATAATACACCCCAGATGTGAACAAGTGATTAAAGTAAACGTTAAAAACGTAAAAAACGGCACTTGTATAATTCCACATCGAATTATTGGTAAATTAGAAATTCCCGAATGCGTAGTAATAGTTAACAATTTTGAAGCATTATGTGCAGTTACAAATTCAAGTGACACAACATTTAAGTTAACAGCATTAAAACCAATCGAAGTAAATCCATTCATTGAACACGAACACGAAATTAATTGTAGCTCATTTAATAATTTAAATACAGATCACATTAATTTCGATATGTCAAAAATAAGACTCGATCACATGAACGCTGAAGAAAAACATGAAATTAGCAAACTTATAAACCAATATGCGGATATTTTCCACCTCGAAGATCAACAACTTACTTTTACTAATAAAATTAAACATAAAATAATAACAACGGATGAGCTACCAATTTACACTAAAAGTTACCGCT
The DNA here is from genome assembly GCA_963930825.1 of Silvanus unidentatus. Classification (NCBI taxonomy): domain Eukaryota; kingdom Metazoa; phylum Arthropoda; class Insecta; order Coleoptera; family Silvanidae; genus Silvanus; species Silvanus unidentatus. Next base: position 18,939,114 of record OZ005758.1, on the reverse strand, counting down.
ATCCAGAAATTCACAAAAACGAGGTACAAGAACAAATTAAGAAAATGCTTGACCAAAACATTATTAGGCCCTCCTTTTCTCCTTGGTCTTCCCCCATTTGGGTTGTCCCAAAAAAATTAGATGCATCGGGCAAACGAAAATGGAGAATCGTCGTTGATTTTCGAAAACTTAACGAAAAAACAATCGGAGATCGTTATCCATTACCTAACATTACTGATTTATTGGATAAACTAGGCCGGTGTCAATATTTTTCTACTCTAGATCTTGCTTCAGGCTTTCATCAAATTGAAATGGCCGAAGAAGATATCGCTAAAACAGCATTTAACACCGAAAACGGACACTACGAATATTTACGTATGCCGTTCGGGCTAAAAAATGCACCCGCGACGTTTCAACGCGTAATGGATAACATCTTACGCGGAATTCAGAACGAAAAATGCCTTGTATACTTAGACGATATAATTATTTTCAGTACTAGTCTACAAGAACACATTCAAAGTCTGAAAGAAGTATTCGATCGTCTAAGGAACGCAAATTTTAAAATCCAACTTGATAAATCGGAATTCTTAAAAAAGGAAGTCGCGTATTTAGGACATATTGTCACCCCAGATGGTGTAAAACCTAATCCTGACAAAATCAAAGCCATCCAAAATTACCCACTTCCTACAACCCCAAAACAAGTCAAAGGATTTTTGGGACTATTGGGATATTACAGGAAATTTATTCACAATTTCGCAAAGTTAACAAAACCATTAACCAAATGTCTAAAGAAGGAAAATTCAATCAATATTAACGACCCCGAGTACACTAAATGCTTTGAACTTTGTAAAAACCTTCTTACAAATGAACCAATTCTGCAATACCCAAACTTTTCTGCACCCTTTATCCTAACAACGGACGCAAGTAACTTCGCTATAGGTGCCGTTCTGTCTCAAGGCAAAATCGGTTCCGATTTACCCGTGGCCTTTGCAAGCAGAACACTTAACACATCAGAATGTAATTATTCAACTATCGAAAAGGAATTACTTGCGATCGTATGGGCCGTAAAATATTTTAGGCCATATTTGTTCGGTAGACACTTCATAATAGTAACAGATCATAAGCCGTTGCAATGGTTATTTTCACTCAAAGAACCAAATTCGAAACTTGTGCGATGGCGCTTAAAACTTGAAGAGTACGACTACGAAATAGTCTACAAAAAGGGTAACCTAAACAAAAACGCTGACGCCCTATCAAGAATTGAAATTAACGTCAATGAATTAATTAGTTCTGATCAATCAAACAATAATAATCCATTAGGTCAATACATGGAAAAATTGAATAATGAATTAGCAGGTCAAGCTCACAATAATAATCTTGAAAATGAATCACTAATAGTAGAACCAGACAACGATGATAACGACGATGATAGAGTAACAGTACATTCTAATCACGAGGAACCAATAGTTAGTATCCCAATTAGCGAATCACCGGTTAACGTAGGTAAAAACCAGATAATACTTTCAGAAGTAGATTATGCCCCGTCAACACCTAAAATTATAACGCTCTATACCAATAAACAACGTACTCTGGCACAACTATCAAAAAACCAATTCGAACAAAACGCTGTTGACTTTATTAAAGAATACATCGTTCCTAAAGTGAAATATTATATTTACTTTGAAAATAATATTTACGAAAAATTTAGTAATGTCCTACAACAACATTTTAAAAACTCGTTTATAAACCTTGTCAAATGTAACACAAAACTTATAGACGTAGTCTGTGAAGATGAAATCAAAAACATCATACAAAATTACCACGAAGGTAAAACCAATCATCGAGGAATAGATGAGACCGAAAATCGAATAAAGAGTACGTATTATTGGCCTAACCAACGCCGTTCGATTCAAACTTTCATTAACGAATGCGAAATTTGTCAATTGACCAAATACGAAAGAAATCCCTTGAAATTAAAACTTAATATAACACCTACTGCGGTTAAGCCTTTTCAAATTCTCCACATTGACACAATTTCACTCGAAAAACTTAAATTTTTGACAATAATCGACTCTTTTTAAAAGTACGCACATGCATATAAACTTAATTCAGGCCAAAGTATTGAAGTAGTAAACAACCTAATAAAATACTTTTCACATCATTGTATACCCGAACAAATTATCTCAGACAACGGTCCAGAATTTAAGAATTCAATCATTAACGAACTTTTACAAACACATAAAATAAAAATTCACTTTATAAGTAGCCAACATCCAGAGTCAAACGGGATGTTAGAGCGGTTTCACTCAACCCTAGTGGAACATATAAGATTATTAAATAATCAACAACAATATAAAAACGAAGCTATTGAAAATAAAGTCAATTACGCTGTGTTAGCATACAATAACACTATCCATTCAGTAACAAAGCTCAAACCCTATGAAATCATTAACGGACATCTAGACGTAAGTTCACCTTTTGATATAGAACTCGAACAACAATTGGCCAATAATTATATATTAAACCACCGAGATAAAGTAAAATTACTATATAATGAATTAAACGCGAAAATACAGAAAAACAAAGAACAAGTAATTCAAAAAACAAACAAAGACAAAGAAGAACTACCCGAAATACCAAAAACAGTTTTTGTCCAAAACAAACAAAAGCAACAAAAAACAAAAAATAAATTCAAATCTGAAGAAATAGATACTATTAATACAGACTTAAAAACAGCGAAAATTATCCCTAAACATCCTAACACTACCAACAAAATTCACCTCTCCAACATTAAAAGACCTAGACAAAAGACTCTCACATTCAAACCTCTTCCAGGTTCTTCACAAAGGGGAGAGGAGCAGAAATAAACGATATTTCTCAAAACCTAGGAATTCTACCCATCAATTTAGGAACAGCCAAATGGACAACTTGCATGAAACGGGGATTTTGAAATAAACCATATGACTCGATAGAGGAGTGAAATTTATTCGACATTTTTTTTTTATTTTCATATTAGCCCACTAATTACGGAGAAAATGAAGATTTTCCAAAGCACTTTTCAAATCTACGGAAAGTTTACTAATCGGCAACGCTTTCGGCTATTGGTCTCTGTCTTACGCGTTAAGATCATTATGTTCATGCACACTCTTTCGCACAAATTAGTTGAGCGCGTAAGTATTTGAAATTCAAATTCAAACAAACCGGGAACTTAAACAAAGTGCGCTCCTCTGTCGAACCTTGTTTAACTCAGGGCTCTTTATAGCCGGGAGGCGTGGTCTATTTGCGAAGTTGCCATATTGCAACTTTCCGTAACCTTGAAAATTTCAACTTTCAAAGTCAATTTTAGGGGCTTTAATGAACTTTTAAAAAAAATTGATGAATAAAACTACCCCCAATTTAGGGTCTATTTTCAGAATCCGTAATAAAAAAATTTCATGCAAGTTGTCCATTACAACTTACAGAACACACGTTTATTCACTATTTCAATATAGTACCCATACTGGACGAAATCGACAGACTCAATGACCAACATAACCTTCTACTATCCGGTATATCAAATAACACTTTTTACCTTAGGGAAATGAACAATTACAATAACATATTAATCTATTTAAAAAACACAATTAATGAAAAAATCAACCAAATTGGTATTACTCGAAATAGTACCGTAAACAATAATATTCGTAACAAGAGGGGATTAATAAACGCTTTGGGCTCAGTTATCAAAGGTATTTCAGGTAATTTAGATAACGAAGATGGTTCAAAAATTTACAGTATTCTTAATCATTTAAAAGATAATCAAAATAATTTGCAAAGTCAATTAAAAATGCAGTATTCAGTAAATCAAGAAATCATTGAAAAATTTAATAATGTCACCCAAAACATTGAACATAACGAAATTCTTTTGAAATCTCGAATAATACAATTAAATTCTATAATAAATAAAAATACGGAACATATAGATATTCTACGAGGAAAAGATTTATTTAATCAACTCATTATCCTATACAACACTATTTTAAATATACTACAAGAAATTGAAACTTCACTTACTTTTTGCAAAATACACACATTACATCCGAGCATTATAAAATCCGACGTTTTACTCTCAGAAATTACAAAAATCTCACAATTTTATAAAAATCAATTACCGTTTGAAATAAATAACGTTAATATCCTAAACTTTGAATCAATAATCGAAGTTAACTGTAAAATAAAAGAAAACATTATTCATTATTTTTTAACATTACCAATCTATTTAGAAAAACAATTTGAATTATTCCACTTACTTTCAATTCCTACTAGAATTGAATCAGAATTTCGGACAATTATTCCAGATGAAAATTACTTAATAAAATCAGATGACATTGTTAAACCTCTAACCGGCATTTGTACTCGCAACAAGATCTATCATTGTCCCAATCATATTCTGAAACCACAACAATCACCATGTGGCGAAGAAATATTAATATCAGGGAAATCCACTAATTGCGAATATACAAAATTACACATTGAAAAATTTCACGTCGAATATATTTTCGAAATCAATCAATACTTGGTTATTTTCCCAACAAGTGAAACAATAAAAATTAAATGTACCGACAAAACAGAAACTAAACAACTTAAAGGAATCTACCTTATTAAAGAAAATAATTGTCAAATATTTATTAACAATCAAGAAGTATTCTATAGTGGAAAATCATATGGAAATCCGACTCTCATCCAACACCTAGGACAACAACTGAAAAACTCACAACGTTCGAATATAACTATCAACCTGAAGAATCTACAGTTAAATAAATTATCGATACCCGATAATACCCATCTAATTCCATTTACAGACCAGTATTTTTATCAATTACATTTACCTAGTATTTGGACCATAATTTTATATGTAATAATAATAACCGCTTGTATATTTCTATGTTTAAAGTTTAGAAAAATCTATCAGCATATCGAAAATACCCAAAAGGAAAACTCAACGATCCCAACAGTTCAACCAAGGTCCAACAGCTCTACAATTCACCTTCCAGAGGAAGCCTCTTTCTAAGGATGGAGGAGTTATAAGACACCTTCCCATAGAAAAACCATATGGATAGCACGTACAAGGAATCATGTTAATCCATTTCAATAACTTGCATTTCTTGTATAATTGCAATTTACTTATTTCTAGTAATTCTTCTGTTTTATGCTGATAGACAAAATCTTTGTGTTAACATAATGTACAATAAAACAGTCAGTCTTAATCTGTAATCATTACTGTAAACTTGTAATTAAATTGTATTAATAAAAAATCATTTTTTTTAAATAATTATAATCCCATAATTATAATTTATATATATATATATATGTTTGATTTTGTTCGTGGATGTATTTTTAAATGAAACCATAAATACAGGTAAAAAAAAATTATACAGAAAGAGAGAGAGTGACAGAGAGAGGGGTCATTTATATGTATACCTGGCTGGTGGTCAGTACCTTGTATTAGTCAACGAATTAGCAAAGGCGGGGACACATAAAGTACACCCATTAAAAAAATAGTTCTATTGGTTTGAAGTAACCACAAACCTGTCTTTAATATAAGGTTCAAATTGTAATTATATTAAACTCTAAGAAGAACTATTTTGTAACATCAATAATAAAAGTTTAAAATGGAAAAACTGAACGTAAAAAAACAACCAACCACCTTGGGTATTGAAAAACATAATGTTTTATGTAACATAAAAAATAATATTAGACACTCTAATTTATTTCCTATAGAACAAGTTAAAATGATCATTGTTGGAAAAAGTGGAAGTGGAAAATCAAACTTAGTAATTAATTTATTAGAACATGAAAATGGATTAAAATTTGAAAATGTATACATTTTTTCAAAAACTTTTTTTCAACCGTTATATAGATATCTATTTAAATTAATATCATCTATAAAAGGAATGGGATATTATGAATTTTCTGAACATGATGACATTATTAAACCACTTGAAGCGAAACCGAATTCTATCTTTATATTTGACGATATAATATGTGAAAATCAAAGTGTTATTAAACAATATTTTGCAATGGGTCGGCACAAATTGATTGATTGTATATATTTGACACAAAGTTATGCTCAAACATGTAAGCATTTGTTACGGGAAAATGCAAATTTTTTAATAATATTTTGTTGTGACAGAAAAAGTCTTGAACGTATTTACAATGATCATGTAAATACCGATATGTCATTCAAACAATTTCTAAATATATGTAAATTTTGTTGGAATGATAAATATGATTTTTTAGCAATATCGAAAGAGGACCCTGTTACCAATGGGCGCTATAGGAGGGGTTTTGATCATTATATACCGATATAAGGAAATAAACGGTTATACGTTACTGTTTTAAAAACGAATATTATTGTGTTTACTGTCATACTGTTCAGACATAATGTATCATTTAAAATTATTAATGGATAAGCAATTAACACAAAAACTTATAAAAGCCCGTAAAAGTGTAAAAATTGACACAATTAAATCACAACGTCAAGATACTGAAAAGTATTTAGACCTACAATATCAACCACTTAAGAAAATTTTAAAGGAGTCTTTTGATTCAAAACATTTAAATATACCCAATATTAAAAAAGAACAACAAGATGTCGAAGTGAAAAGTGAAATAAAGAAACCAAATAGGTCGCTAAACCAAATAATATAAATTATGACGACGATGATGATGATGTGTTTTTTGCTAACAAATCTGCTAAAAATAGTACCACTATAGAGGAAGATTTAAATCAAACATTTAAAGAAAAGAATAATGAAACTCAATTCTCGGACAGTAGATTAGAAGAAACTTATTTTCACCAGCCAAATGAAAGTTACTTTGATGATAAACCGGAACCGATACAGCCCTCTAATCCGTTAGATTACTCTACCATCACTGATGATAGTTTAAAAGAATATTTAAATCAGTTTGGTGACTTAATTAGACCTTTCATTAAGGGACGAATAAGAGACACAAAGGATGAGTATGACACAAATTATGTTAGGTATGACATGGATACAGACAAAATTACTTTTGGAGACAGTGTTATGGATTTTGTAGATAACGATTTGGTTATTAAAAATCAAAAATTCAAAGGAACCAGAGGATTGTATGAATTAATTTTTAAGAATGACCCAAACGATGATTCGATTACACAACAAGATCGAGAAATTTATGGTAAACTCATTAATCTTATTAATGCGAATAAAAGAAATTTTAACGTTAATGACCAAGCTCTGGGAAACCGTAGTGACAAGTATAGATTTGTAATTAAACCTATTATGACAATGATGAAAGCTGAAGAAATGTCCCAAATATCAAAATTAAGAAAACCAACTCGAACACAAAGTGGTGCTGGACATCAATTTAAAAAATCTAATCCTTTAAAAGTTATTGCTATTGATCCATCTAAAACAACATTGAATTATAATACTAAAAAAAGGGAATATGTCTATTGGAATGATGCGAATGAACTTGTAGAAAGGGTTAAATTGCTTGTAGCCAGTTCACAAAGCGGAAGTGACGCTCACACAAACGAAATTCAGTCTATATTAGAAGAACTAAGAGAACACAAAGTCATTCTATAAGATTGATTTAATATAATCTTATGCGGTTTTACGAATTTAAACATCATTCAAAATTTAATCATTCGTAATCATGAGTCAAGATATTAAAAAGGAAATTGTTATGGAATTACATAAGCCTGCGAGAAAACATCTCCCTAGGCGACAAGTTATAATGAAAGGTATTCGTGATTTATATCAAATAGATTTAATTGAAATGCGTCCATATTCAAGATTAAATCGGGGTTATAACTATATTTTAATCGCGATTGATACATTTTCAAAATATGTGTGGGCACGTCCAATTAAGACAAAATCAGCAAAAGATGTTGTTCCGGCAATGGCATCGATTAGTGAACCCGATAATATTCCTAAAAATATTCAGTCAGATTTGGGAAAAGAATTTTATAACCAGCAATTTCAAAATTTAATGAATAAATATACTATAAATCATTATTCCACATACAGCACAACAAAAGCTTCTATAGTTGAACGGGTTATTCAAACTATAAAAAATCTCCTATGGATGGAATTCAGTTACAGAGGGAACTATAAATGGTACGACATCTTACAAGAAATTATAAATAAATACAATAACACACATCATTCAACAATTAAAATGAAACCGATTCATGTAAATAAAAAAGTCGAGAAAAAACTTATGGCAACTGTATATAATAGATTGAAACGTGCAACAATTATAAACAAGTTTAAAGTTGGTGACAGTGTTAAATGGTGAGATAATTAAAGGATGTTTTTATGAACAGGAGTTACAGTTGTCCAATTATCCGGATATCTATCTAGTGGAAAAAATTTTAAGAAAAAAACAAAACGGCAGAAAATTATATGTCAAATTTCTTGGAGTAAATAAAAGATGTTGGATTAATAAAAGCGATTTAGTATAGATTTTATTTGGTTTGTGACAACATGTTCTCAAATCTATCGATCTTAAGTAATTTTATTTTTTTCACTGCAACAATTAATTCTACGTTTTATGTTGTGGTGCCCGATGACACAATCGATGCTTTAATCTGTTTGGATTACAATGGTACGAAAAATGATAATTGGCCTTCATCATGGACTCGAATGGAAAACATTAAGTCTCCATATAATTTAACAATATATAAAACCATCATAAAAAATACAAACACATCCGTAATAAGTTACAAATTAAAATATTTCCAAAGTAGTGGTTCGGTCATTGAATCTAATGAATGGCAACGCACTTTGGGTAACGCCTTCGGCAAACAATCACAGCACAACCAGACCTGCTCCATTGACCCACAAACCGGTTGGAGTTGGAGGACGGGTTTTATAATATCAAATATATTGTATTCCGTTTTTATTATATTTATTACATGTTATTTCTATTTTCAAATAAGAAGATTATAAATTTATAATTTTTACTTTATAAATAAAAAGAATTTATTAAACACATTTAGTATAGTTTCAATTCATGTTGGGAAGGGGTGTATTTGATAAACTTAAAAAAAAGAGTGGCATATATTTAATTATAATTTTTTTGGACCTAATACACAACTCGAAAATAGACTTGCGAGAAATAGTCAACCAATAAATCAATTAGATCAGCATTGTAAAGAACACGATATTTTTTATTGGAAAACAAAGACTTAACATCAAGACATAAAGCAGATAGAATTTTAACGAAACAAGCGCATGTTCGTTTTAAAGCAAAGGAATAAAATTTAAAAGAAAAGTTTGCATCATTGTTGGTAGCGGGGGCTATGAAAGGAAAAACAATGTTAGGATTTAGATATGATAAGAGAGGGAGGTTTAAAAAAACTATGAGACGTAAAAAAAGGAAGAAAAACAAAAGTCGGACAGGGGATAGGTTTTAATAGTGCAGTTAGAAAAGCAAAAATAGCGTTAAGGAAACATAAACCAAAAGACCTTGAAGCAGTTGTAAAAATTGCCTTAGGCGCTAATAAAAATACCTTGAAAGCGAAGAGGCCAACGAGAATTATTCCAATACCTAAGTCTGGCGGATTTATTGGCGCATTGTTGCCAATACTCAGCGTGGCGTCCTTATTGAGCTCATTGGGCGGAAACGTCGCAAATATTGTTTCCTCTATAAAAAGAGCCAACGCAGCGAAAGAAAATTTAGAAGAAAATAAAAGGCATAATCAAAAATTAGAATCAGTTGAGATTGGTAAAGGTTTATATTTGAAACCTTATAAAAAAGGATATGGTATTGCTTTAAAAAAACTTCCACTGAAATTACCACGTCATGCATTAACTAATATTGAGTTAGAGAAATATGTCAAACAATTAAAAATCCCACATTTCAGGGGTGTTTTCATAAAAGATAAATTACTTCCAATAATTAATAAAAATAAAGAATGTGGATTTGTAAATTTAGATTCAAATAGTGGAGAGGGAACTCATTGGGTATCTTTTATAAAAAACAAAAATTTGGTGTTATTTTTTGATTCTTTTGGTAGCCTTCCACCACCAAGTATCTTAGTAAAGTATTTTAATTCAAACGGATTTTCTAAAATAGATTATAATTATAATAATTTTCAAAAATTAAATAAGTATAATTGTGGACATTTGTGTTTAAAATTTTTATACAACAACATGTAATACGTTTACATTTAACGGAAATTCATCAATATTGACCTCGTACTTTGATCCACCCATTTATTTAACACCACCGGAAAAATTTGAAATTGGATTAGTGAATTTTGAAACTTACAATAGTGTGCCTAATATAGATAATAATTGTAATACTATTAAAATTGGTAATGAGACTATTATTATACCTGAGGGGGCATATGAATTTGCGGAGCTAAAGAACTACATAATAAAAAAATTAATGAAATAAATAAGAATTTGACAAAAAAAATTAACTTTGATTAACAGCTAATAAAATTACATTAAAATCAGAAATTAAAGTGTGGATTTTACAGATAAAAATTCAATAGGGAACTTATTAGGTTTTGGACATATTGTTTTACAACCAAATGTATTGGCGATATCAGATAAATTAATTGACATACTTAAAGTTAACGTAATAAGTGTAGAGTGTAATATTGCTAAAGGAAATTTTCATAATGGTAAAGAAGAACATTCAACATTCAGTAACCCGTTCGGGTTCCCTGAGACGATTAATCAGGAAAATGTTATCTATTATCCCCTTAACACAAACAAAATTCATTTTATTGAACTTAAAATAGTTGATCAAGACGGTAATATTGTTAATCTCAGAGGTGAACGTGTAACAGCAAGATTGCACCTACGTAAAAAGAGTGAAAATTATTAATACTAAATCCATAATATATTTACATTGAAATATTTACCGTCAAAATAGTTTTCTAAAATGGTAATTAAATACAACAAAAATTATATAAATATGGAAAAAGATTTAAAAACAAATAGTAGTGCTTGTCCATCTTATAATAGAGGAGGTGGTTTAACAAAATCTAATATCAAATTTTTAAAATCCTTGGGACTAAAGGTTTTAAAACATAATGGATGAAATTCTAAATGTAGTTGAAGGTCCAGTATTTGACAATTCAATTATTAAACTAGAAAAACATTCGTATTTACCTTACGCAACAAATTCTTTCAATGAGAATGACGAAATTCGAATTACAATCCCACAATCGGAGATTTTAACTATACCGTCGCAATCATACATATATGTGGAGGGATCATTAGTTCGAATCGTAGACAAAAAAGCGTCTCTTACTGGAAAATTAATAAATAATTTTGTACCGTTTTTATTCGAGGAAATCAGATATGAATTAAATGGTAAAACAATTGAATCTTGTCATTCACCCGGAATCGTATCTACTATCAAAGGGTTATTGTCGCTTGCACCGGGAGAAATAAATTATTTTAAAAACGGATGGAATGTAGACGAAAACTGTTTTTATCATTTAAATGAAGGAAAGTTTGCGGTTTGTGTCCCTCTACGAACTTTATTGGGTTTCGCTGAGGATTTCATAAAAATTATTGTTATTATCTTCTTTATGAAATGAATGCTTGCTGTTTATAGTAAGTTATAACTTTATAAAGTAATTGACAGTGGAAGAGAGTTATCCATATTTTCACGACAGTGGAATCTATATACAATACCCGAATTACAAACATCTAAAGATTTTGATTGGGTTGTAAAATTATCAACACAATTAGAAAAACCTAGATATGTAATTTTCTGTTTATCAACGAATAAAAAAAAACCAATTAAATAAAAACCTTGCAACCTTCGACCATTGTAAACTAACGGATATACAATTATTCTTGAATTCCGAATGTTATCCATATGACAACTTGCATGTAGACTTTAAAAATCATAATTGTGCAATTCTATATGACATGTATGCGAATTTCCAAAATTCATATTATGAAAAGAGAAATGAACCGTTACTAAGTCATGATTTATTTGCCAAGGTGGCGCCTTTAGTTGTATTTGACGTGTCACGTCAAAAGGAGCTATTAAATTCTAATTCGTCATTATTGGATTTACGCATTCAATTTTCTTTGAGAGAAAATGACCCCCAACACACAACGGCATATGCAATAATATTATCGGATCATATACAGGGTGTCCCGTCTCAAACCGTTGGTTAGAAAGATCTGGAAAACGGGGGGTCGTAGAAGTCTGAAAATTTGTACACGGGCGTTATCCGAAGGGGCTGATCGATCTAAAATATTTTCAAAATGGTGGCACTTCCGGTTATACCGGAAGTCGACACTAACTTCGGTATTTTAAATGGAACACCCCATTTTTTATTGCATTTTTGAATTCCGTGTCAAATTTTAATGTGACTTTATGTATGGTACCATATCTCCAAAATTGATAGTTTTTGAGAAAATAATTATTTTAGATGAAATTTTGGCTTTTGCAGTGTTTTACCAAAAAATTTGTAACATGAGTCAGAATAGAGTTATTAAGCTGAAATTTGGGCTGAAGGTAGTCAGAAAGCTTAGCTACAATACTGCCTAATTGGTTTTGGATTTCTGATTATACAGGGTGTTGTTATAACCAGTTACATTTGCAGCAACTTTAAAGTAGAATAACTTTCTTATTTCAAATGGAACACCCTGTATTTTTTTGTCTTGTTCGATAGAGAATTTAATTCTGAATCGAATGGTATAAGCATACTCTATACCTAGGATTGATAGATTTTGAGATATTTGGAAATTAAACAAAGGTTGCAATATTTGATAAAGTTTTAAGCCTTTTTTTAACATTTACGGGGGTTTTGGGGAATATGACATCAATTATTTTGTTAAACAAAGTTATTTCATCCTAAATCTCTCATAGGTTTCAATTGAAAATGATCTTTTGGTCAAAATTTTAGAGTTTTCAGCAAATCATTTTTGAGACAAACACAGGAGACCCTGGTTCGATTCCCGCTGAGGCCTGAAACTTTTTTTTTATTTTTTTCACAATTAATGGCAATCAAACGTTTTCATATTTTTTAAGTGGTTTGAAAACAATTAATTAATAGCAGTTTAGCTATTGAAAGTCTCATTTAGGGCATAAATTCGCAATAATATTCAAAAAACTTGCTTTTATTTCATAAATTTCTAAATATCTCAAAATCTATCAATCCTAGGTATAGAGTATGCTTATACCATTCGATTCAGAATTAAATTCTCTATCGAACAAGACAAAAAAATACAGGGTGTTCCATTTGAAATAAGAAAGTTATTCTACTTTAAAGTTGCTGCAAATGTAACTGGTTATAACAACACCCTGTATAATCAGAAATCCGAAACCAATTAGGCAGTATTGTAGCTAAGCTTTCTGACTACCTTCAGCCCAAATTTCAGCTTAATAACTCTATTCTGACTCATGTTACAAATTTTTTGGTAAAACACTGCAAAAGCCAAAATTTCATCTAAAATAATTATTTTCTCAAAAACTATCAATTTTGGAGATATGGTACCATACATAAAGTCACATTAAAATTTGACAAGGAATTCAAAAATGCAATAAAAAATGGGGTGTTCC
>OZ005758.1:18885122-18925366 GCA_963930825.1 Silvanus unidentatus | reverse complement strand
AGTTTAGCTATCGTGGAAATTACAAATGGCATGATATTTTGGATGGGATAATTCACAAATATAACAATACTATTCATTCAACCATAAAAATGAAACCAATTGATGTAACTAAAAAAACAGAGGGGAAACTGTTATCAACAGTGTATAATAGAATTAAATACGCAACAACAAATAATCGTTTTAAAGTTGGAGATTATGTTAAAATAAGTAAATACCGCGAATTATTTTCTAAGGGCTATAGACCGTCGTGGTCTAACGAAATTTTTAAAATTTATTCTGTGAAATTAACCGACCCAACAACTTATATTCTTCAAGACGAAGACGGTGAAATTATTAAAGGTGGATTTTATGAACAAGAATTACAACTAACAAAATATCACGATATTTACCTTGTAGAGAAAATATTAAGAAAAAAACAGAATGGTAGAAAACTGTATGTGAAATTTTTGGGAGTTAATAAGAGGGGGTGGATAGATAAAAGGGATTTAGTTTAGCAATATTAGAGTAGTATCGATTTGCAATGGCTTTGCATGCAGCTGGTTTTATATTTTTAACGGCAACATTAAATTCAACATTCTACACGGCCGTACCACAGAACACAATTGACGCATTAATATGTCTCGATTATAATGGGACAAAAAACGATCTTTATCCATCTTCGTGGATTCGAATGGAACAAACTACTAGAAATAATGATTTATTGGTGTATAATGGTAGACTGCTAAGCAATGGAAGAATCTACGAAACGTCTATAAACATCAATAAAAACATATCGGTTTTGAATTATAAACTAAAATTTTTTCAAATGAACGGCTCCATGATTGAATCAGATGATTGGCATAAAATTATTATAAATGAATGTAAAGTAGATGATAAAAATTCAAATTGCGACACTGTCTGTGCATTAAATTGGAGAATTGGTTTTATACTATCAACTGTTTTATATTTTTTATCTATTGTGTTTTTAATATGCTATTACTATATATATTTAAAATAATAACGATTATTAAACATTGTAACAATATATGTGTATATAAATAAAAAAACTTTTAAATTTATTTAGTAAACTTTATTACATGTTCGGGAGCGGTATACTCGACAAATTGAAAAAAAAAGAGTGGCACATTTTTAATTATAATTATTGCGGGCCCAATACTCAGCTTGAGGATAGGCTTGCTCGAAATAGCCAACCAATAAATAAATTGGACAATTTTTGCAAGGAGCACGATATTTTCTATTGGAAAAATAAAGATTTGACTGATAGACATAGGGCTGATAAGATTTTGGCTAAACAAGCATTGGATCGATTTAAAGCAAAAGATTCGAATCTAAAAGAGAAATTCGCTTCATTATTAGTAGCTGGTGCAATGAAAGGTAAGACCATGTTGGGGTTTGGTCATCACCATCAGAAATCTCGAGTGAATAAAACAATAGGTAGAGGCATCAAAAGAATAAGAAAAGGTATAAAGAAAAGAAGGTCGGGAATGAAAAAAATTATCGGTAAGGGTATTACTTTCAATCAGGCTGTCAAAAGAGCTAAATTGGCATTGAAAAAACAAAAACCAAACAGCCTTGAAGATGCTGTAGCGATTGCTTTAAATGCAAATAAAAATAGGAAAGGTAAAAAGAAACCGTCTAGAATTATACCCATTCCGAAAACTGGGGGATTTATAGGGGCCATATTGCCTATACTAACGGCTGCTAGTTTGCTCGGCTCTTTGGGCAGTAGTGTTTCAAACATTGTTTCATCAATTAAAAGGGCAAATGCAGCTAAAGAAAATTTGGAGGAGAAAAAAACACTTAACAAGAGGCTAGATTCGGTTGCGATTGGAACGGGATTATATTTAAAACCATATAAAAAGGGGTATGGTGTTGCATTTAAAAAAAAATTCCATTGATATTGCCAAGACATGCATTAACAAATATTGAAATAGAAAATTATGTTAAAAAATTAAAAATCCCCCACTTTAGAGGGATATTTATATTAAATAGTTTACCAACCGTTGTTAGAAAAACTGTGGAGTGTGGTATAGTCAATTTAGATAAGAGTAGTGGGGATGGAACTCATTGGGTTTCCTATATAAAAAATGGTAAATATGTATTATATTTCGATTCCTTCGGTAATCTTCCACCACCGTATATATTAGTAGATTATTTAAATAGCTCGGGACCAGTAACGATTAAATATAATTATAATAATTTTCAAAATTTCAATAAATATAATTGTGGACATTTATGCATAAGATTTTTATATAATAATATATGGTAAAATGACTACTTTTACACTCAGTGGAAATACAACAATATTAACATCATATTTCGACCCGCCCATTGATCTGAATGACGACGATTATGAAATCGGCTTAGTAAACTTTGAAACGTACAATTGTGTTCCGAATATAGATGACACTTGTAATTCGATAAAAATTGGTAACAATAATATAATTATACCTGAAGGGGCCTACGAATTTGAAGAACTAAAACAATTAATTGATAAAAAAATTGACGATTTAAATAAAAATCTTACTAGAAAAATTCAATTTGATTTGGTGGCAAATACAACAACTTTAAAGTCCGAAATTTTTTGTAACTATATTGTAGATTTAAGCGAAAAAAGCTCAATTGGAAAAATGTTGGGATTTGGAAATATTGTTATTCCTTCAAATGTTAAAACAATATCACAAAAAATAATTGACATATTTCGAATTAATGTAATGAGTGTCGAATGTAATATAGCCCATGGGAATTATCATAATGGGAAGGAGAGTCACTCTATTTACAATTTTACTTTTAGTAATCCATTCGGGTTTCGAGAAACCATTGTTCAGGACAACGTTATATATTTTCCTCTAAACACTAAAAAAATACATTTTATCGAATTAAAAATAGTCGACCAAAATGGGGATTTAATAAATTTACGAGGAGAAAGGGTCTCTGCAAGATTACATTTGCGTAGAAAAACTCAGCGATATTCATAAAAAAATATGCACTATATATAGACAATAAATGATTTTATTTGCTCAGTACAAATTTGTATATTCTCCCATTAAAAACATAGAATTTATAGTTGATTCTTATAACAATGGTTATTAAATACAATAAGTCATATATAAATAGGAATAATTTATTAAATTCGTGTAGTACTGCAAAATCTTTTAAAGGCAAAGGTTTAACAAAATCAAATAAAAAATTTTTACAATCTTTAGGATTAACTATTTTAAAAAATAATGGACGATAGCTTAAATGTATTGGAAACACCACTCTTTGATAATTCGATAAGTCGATTAGAAAAACATTCATATTACCCTTATGCAACGAATACTTTTGATGTCAACGATGAAATTAGAATAACTGTACCCCAGTCGGAAATTTTAACGTTGCCCAGCGATTCATATATATATTTAGAGGGAACGGTTCTTCAAAATAGAGTAACATTAAACATTAAAAAAATTGTTTGGAGAGTTCCCATTGTTGAATTATCGGACTACAGCAAATTAAAACTTTTACAAGTTATAGACAGTGGCAGAGAATTATCTATTTTCTCACGTCAATGGAATCTATACACAATTCCGGAATTACAAATATCAAAAGATTTTGATTGGGTAGTAAAATCTTCTACCCAATTAGAAAAGCCCAGATATGTAATATTCTGTTTGTCTATTGATAAAAAGAATAATTTAAGAAAAAATATGAGCACATTTGATCATTGCAAATTGACAGATATTAAATTATTTATAAATTCAGATTGTTTCCCATATGACAATTTACATGTGGATTATGAGCATAACAATTATTCAATAATATATGAGATGTTCGCGAATTTCCAACACTCTTATTATGATAAACCAAACCAGCCTATGGTGGATAAGAAATTATTTAAAACAATATGTCCCTTTGTCGTGTTTGACATATCACGCCAGAAAGAATTGTTAAATTCAAACTCCTCACTTTTAGATCTGCGCATACAATTTTCATTGAAGGAAAATGCCCCACAAAATACAACCGCGTATGCCTTAATTTTATCAGACCATATATACTCATATTCGCCTCTAACAAAATTAGTCAGATCTATGTAATCGTAAACGATGAACATTGTTAAAAAAGACGATAAATCCAAGATCGCTTTTGTAGATGTTTTGGGTTTCAATATAAATAATACCTATTTTCTTAAGGAATTAACTATTTTAAAGTCTTGTGAATGTGGTTGTGTTTCATGCGATAAAAAATATATAAAACATTATTTATTTGAACCAGATATAAAATTTGAATATCTAAATAATCACATTAAAACACAGATACGTGATTGCACTAGAGAAATATGCGGTCTTAATTGGAATTGTAATGATAAACACAGAAAAGACTACTTTGACTACAAGTATTTTGTGGGAATTCTAAAAAGCGAATTAGAAAGTATGGATAAAATATTTGTCACCACCAGAGAAAAGGGACTGTATGTACGACAATTTGTATTTTTATGCCCAACAGTTCTCAATATCGAAGGATATGATTTTAGTAACGAGGAAATAGGAAATTGTGGATATCACTTTATAAACAATTGTAAAAACTGTACAACCAGCGTTGTATTAAAAATGCAAATTTTTTATAATAACTTGTTTACGTGTTAAATTAAACCATTTTTATTGATATTTAATTGAATAAAATATAATAAATTATTTTAGCTTTTGTTTTTTTTGTGCAAACTATAATTAGAGAACAACTTTCGCTTTCAAGGTGAGGATCGGATGCCGACACTTAATATTCCGTGCCACAGTTATGTAATGTGTCGTCATCTAATACATGTAAATTCTCACAATTGTCTATACATACGTAAATAAGATGACTAATGCACATGTGTAGTGAGGAGCATTATTTAATTTGATATTCATTTAACATATAAATAATGTTATTTATTTTTTTTCTTTTTTAATTGCAAGTACATTTCCTAATATACCTACACGTGTCGTATTAATTGATATTCATTTAACCTTTGCAAGTATTATTTCCAATATTTAACTAACAACGCCATCTATTACAGATTGCTCAAAACTTTATTTTCAAAAATAATAGCCTTTTTGGCGAATTTTTTTTTACACAGGGGTAGATCTTCAACAGGGGAAACTTTTTTATAGGGGCTGTTTTTTAATAGGGGTAAGGGTTTGGCCTAGGGGTTGGATTTACAGCAGTAGTGACCTTTTTGTCCTACTGATACCGCAATATTAACATCGGCGGCAAATACACAGACAGTGTGCTTTCGTCTTCAAAAAGTTTTGGACGCCATGGAAACATGGTGTACAAATAGAATAAAGGCAGTACCAACCGATATAACAATAATCAATGAAATTATTCCTTGGAAAGGCACAGCTAAATATCTTGGAGTTATTTTAGATAAACGTCTTACATTTAAACTACATATAGAAAACACAGTTAAAAAGCGTTTAACGTAATTGGTGCACTTTACCCTCTGATCAATAAAAGAAGTCACTTGTCAATCACTAATAAATTATTGATTTTTAGGAATGTAAATTAAATTGAATTGTACTTCCTTGTTGTAGTATTTATTTTCTTATTATACCGGTTTCGACTTTTCAGTCATCTTCAGTAATAACTACAAAGCATTTATAATTTATAATGTGTCTAAATGTTGTTTTATGGTTTTCTTACTTGTCAATTTTTGTGGTTAACTTAAATAACAATACATAACAGATTAAAATTGTAAAAATAGCACACAACACACAACAACAAGGAAGTACAATTCAATTTACATTCCTAAAAATCAATTAAACCTTGTTAAAATGGATGGAATCAACAAATTAAAAAACGCAAGTACGGCGGAACTGATCATTAACTAAAACAAGCAATACAAAAGACTCAACATAGAATTAGAACACTTATGGTTTGTAAATACTTGTATAACTGAAAAACTAACACCAACGTTCGCAAAAGTGAAAACTAAAAACCTACCAATAACAACAAAAGAAAACATTACACACCAAACACTAATAAAAGCAAGACACACGCAAACACACCACATAATAGTCGAAGAAATCATAAAATACAACATAGATGAGAATAACATACAGAAACTAGAACGAAGGCGAAAAAAGAATATAAAATTAAACAAACTACGACTCGACAAACTCAAGGCAACAAGCAATACAACAAACAACCCAACAATTAGAGAGAATGAATACAAAAATTTAACAAATATAACATTGACAACAGAGGAAGAAAACATACTCAACAAAGGGCACAAACATCCCAACCAATATAGAAATAACAGCAATAGAACTTGAATGCGCAATACAATACCAGCCACAGCAAGAAGAAGTCAGAAACGAATGCATTAACCTCATACAGAACTACAAAAAACCGAAACATACACACAATAAAAAATTGCAAACTCTTAAAAAACTTAAGCAAAAATTAAACGAAAATAACATCACAGTCACCAAAGTAGACACAAGCAATGAAATAACAACTGAAAATAACATAGAAAAAACTAAGAAATTCATGACCGAAAACAACTTTAACGAAATAAAAAAAAACCCATTAAACAAAATTATAAAGGAAACTAAGCAGATTATCAAAAACACAAAAACTACACTGGACAAATACACAAATACACGACAAATTATCCCCATGAACCCAAACCTCCCTGAACTTTACGCACTACCAAAACTACATAAACCAAACACACCCATGAGACCCATAGTAACTTTTATCAACACCCCCATCGAAAAACTCAGCAAATTTATAAATAACCTATTCACAAAGACTATAAACTACAAACCAAAACACACAATAAAAAACTCTAAAGAACTAATCGACGAAATTCAAAAAATAAACCTACCACACAAATACACCCTCATATCATTCGATATAACAAAGTTATACACCAACATACCAGTGAAAGAAACAACTACAATAACTAAAAACATTCTCAGACAACACTTACAGAATGTAAAAATATATTTGAAAAATATTTTCTCCCGGTAAGTAATTTTTAATATTATTCACACTTTTGAGGCTTTATCGTAATAAAAATTGCTTTTTTAGCTCTTTTCGTGTGACATTTGCAATGCCCGGTACCGCTTGTCGTGTTATTGGCTGTAAAAATAAAAAAAATGATCAAGCTGGTAAGGATTTTTTTGCTTTGTCGGCTGTTCAGACAAAGCGAAGAAAAACTCTTCCTGAAGTAATTGCCCAACGTCAGGCATGGATTAATGCAATCCGAAGGACTGATTTTTCCGAAGGAAAGCTGTCTATGCGCAACGTTTACGTTTGTTCGGATCATTTTGTATCGGGTAATTATTAATAGTTGGATTTTCTTTGTAATAATATGATTTTTGATTTTAGGAAGACCTGCGTTGCCTGCTGACATTCTAGACCCAGATTATGCACCGTCATTAAATCTAGGGTATGTCGTTGGTACAGTGGTTGAGTCTGGTACAAGTGGTCTCGGCAGTTTCCAACCAGAGAAGAGGCAATTTTTCTTCTGCTTTCTTGTATTTTATACTCTTTTAACTTTATATTTTATATTCGAATACAGTTGCATGCAAATTTTAATATTTTTTTTTCTACAGGAAAATCTACGAGACACAACTTCTGTGACAGGGGAAATTGCATCGGAAGCCTCATCCATGTCAGTTGAAGAAAGAGTATCTGTTTCTGATGATATGTTGATGGAGGTGGACGAGGAGAATGATGAAGAATATATTATTCTTTATCGAGAACTATATGATTTGCGCCAGTTTAAGGAAGCCTCAATTTTCAGTCGAATCACGTTTGTAAATGACGACCGAAAGACTCGATATTTCACAGGCCTTCCGTGTTCCACGTTCATTACCGTGCAGTGAATTTTTACAAAACTAATCGAGCCATATATTATAATAACTCCACAACACGCTATTACGAGCAAATTCACTCACTTTTTAATAACGTTAATTAATTTGAGACTTGATAACGATTTTGAATTGTTGGCGTATTTGTTCAGAGTAAGCGGCCAGTGCATATCTAGAATATTTTATAATGTCTTGGATATTATGTATTTTAGATTAAAGAGTTTTATTATATGGCCATCGCGAGATCAATTAATTAAATCAATGCCTGATTGTTTTAGAGAGGCTTTCGGTAATAAAATTACATTGATTCTTGACTGTTTCGAGGTGAAAATTGAGAAATCAAAAAACCTTTCCATCCAAAGTTTAACATGGTCTTCCTATAAGCACTTTAATACTGCGATAGTGTTAATAGGAACCCCCCAGGGTTCAATTTCTTTTATATCACAAGCGTACTGTGGCCGGATCAGTGATAAGGCCTTAACCGAAGATTGTGTTATATTGGATAACTTGAATCCCGGGGATGTTGTTTTAGCGGACAGGGGGTTTTTGATCGAAGAAAGTGTCGGCTTACATATGGCAAAAGTCATAACTCCAGCTTTTCTTAAAGGAAAGCGACAATTAAACCCGGCAGAAGTGGAATCAACAAGAAAAGTGGCTAGCGTTAGGTAAAATATTTTATTACATCTATGATACAATTCTAATTTGTTTGTTTCAGAGTTCATGTTGAACGGGTAATTGGTGTACTTCGCGAGAAGTATACCATTCTGAACGACGTAATACCTTTGACGCTGGCTAAGAAGAAAGTTGGAAATCGGTGTGCTCTTGATGAAGTACTCGTAGTCTGCAGTGCACTTGTGAATTTGTGTCCATCGATTATTAAGTGACTTATTTTCTATTAGCGACGTGGCCACTAATTAAAGATCTGTTTCTTTTAATTAAGAAACAACGATCGTGCAATCGAATAAAGATCATTTCTGTTAAATCAGAAAACGTGATCGTGATGATTTTGGCTCGGCTGTAATTGAATTAAAGACCAGTTCCTATTAATTAGGAAATTATGATCGTGTAATCGAATAATGATCGTTTCTGTTAATTCAGAATTTCGATCGTGTTGATATTTCTTCTCGTTAATAAAAAATAATGTTGCTGTTGGGTTGTAGGGCTACTGGCGACGACTACCCAATGACAAAAAGTCAACGCGCCAACTTGTAGTACCTCCAAGTTGGTGTGGAAAACTACAACTTTTAATTTCTATTTTATTTGTTTATTAATGTTATGTTGTACATAGATTAAAACTTTTTAAATATTCATATAGTTATACGTATTTACAAATAAAGAAAATTTAAAAAACCATTTTGTTTTTATTATTTTATAGACTACGTCTTGTCCATAATTTTCACAAATTAAAAAATAATTACCAAAAAAACTTGTGTATATAATGTTTTCATCATTTATTAAATACATTGTTTATATACATTTATTTTATGTAACAGTGTTATAAGAAAGTTTAACGAAACATTAAATATAATACATAAATATAATTTACTTATATTACAAAAAAAATATTTACATTTCACTTAGTATACAAATTAAATAAAAATTAAAGGTTGTAGTTTTCCACACCACCTTGGAGGTACTACAAGTTGGCGCGTTGACTTTCTGTCATTGGGTAGTCGTCGCCAGTAGCCCTACAACCCAGCAGTTACAGTATCTCTTAAAACAACACGATATATCAACACGATCAAATTTCTGAATTAACAGAAACGATCATTATTCGATTGCACGATCATAATTTCCTAATTAAAAGAAATTGATCTTTAATTCAAAAACAGGATGGCCAATCATCACGATTTGTATTCCGAATTAACGGAAATAAATCGTTTATTTGATATTTCACGATCATAATTTCTTAATTAAATGAAATCGAATTTTAATTCGGGGGCTAAGTTGTTAAAAGAAGATTTCTGTTTAACTGCAAAGAGGACAGAACCACTTTTTCTTCCCCGGTGGAATTTTGTTCAACTTGAGACAGGCAACATGATACCATCTGATCGTACACTTCCGGTTAGAGCAGAGTAACATCATTTCTCCATCATCCGGTTGTCGACAACCGCACCAAAGCTGTAAAATAAAAATATTAGTAAAGGAAATATAATAAAAATAAAAGTTTACCTCTGTATTGGATGTTGAAGAACCAGCTACATCACTTGTTTGACTAGTGGATGGTATGGTGTATGAAGATTGACTATTTGTGATGGGATCAGTGAAAAATTTGGACAAAAGTTCTGGCAATACAATTTTCGAATCAAAAAGTAGAGCCTTTGAACTTTCTTCAGCCTAAAATTCTTCATCGAACTCTATTTTTTCCAAATAGAAGTCATTCTGACTCCAAACAACAAAATAGCAAAACCTCAAGTTAGTGAGTGCTATTTGCATTTGTACTTGGTAGAAATATGCGTTATTTCGGTCCAGATGTAATCCGGACGTACTAGATACGCATGATTTTCCAGCTTCGATATATTCAGATACTGATTTATCTTTTGCATAATACGGACACTTCACTTCCACACAACCAAAGCTACAAGTCTCGCAAATTAATATAGCATCCGGGGTAGCGGCAAAGAATGCATATTGTTTGTTCAAAAACAAACCGCACTTTTCGACATGTGAATCGGGGTTGTTCTATCTGGTGATAAGACACGAATTGATTCACTGCATCTACTTCATGCTTGCATCCATATTGACTCTAAAATCGGTGGGTTAGTTACTGATTGTTTTAGCCTTTCAAACGCATTTTGACATTCCTTCGTCCAATCAAACACAACACCCTTTTTAGATAAATAATTTAAAGGCGCCGTTATA
The DNA here is from genome assembly GCA_963930825.1 of Silvanus unidentatus. Taxonomy (NCBI): domain Eukaryota; kingdom Metazoa; phylum Arthropoda; class Insecta; order Coleoptera; family Silvanidae; genus Silvanus; species Silvanus unidentatus. The sequence continues at coordinate 18,914,663 of OZ005758.1, read as the reverse complement.
TCTGTAAAATCTTTAATGAACTTTCGATAATAATTTGCAAAAGCAACAAATCGCTTAGTGTCACTACCATTACTCGGAACGGGATAATCTAACATAATTTGAATCTTTTCTGGATCCGGCGCTATTCCATTTGCCGCAATCGAGTGACCTAGATATAGAATGTCCTTCTTCAAAAATTCACACTTGCTTGGGTTTAGTTTTAAATTTACTGCACGTAAACGGCTAAGAACTTTGACTAAATTTTGATTATGTATCTTTAATGTGTCCCCAAAAACAATTATATCGTCAAGGTAAATGAAACAATGCTTGTAATTCAATCCGGACATTGCCACCGTTATAGCACTTGCAAATGAACTCGGACTAATTTTCAGTCACATGGGTAATCTGGTTAGCTGAAAATGCTTTCTGTCTGTTGTAAACGCTGTATATGGTCTACACTCTGCATCTAACTCTAATTGATAGTACCCCTGGTACAGATCTAAATGCGAGAAGTACACCGCACCCGACAATGCGTCTAATATCTCCTCTATACAGGGAAGTGGAAACTTATCGTCTTTAATCTGGTTATTTAATCGTCTGTAATCCAACACAACCCGCCATTTTTTATCTCCTGTGGCCGATTTTTTCGGTACAATTAACATGGGCGAAGACCATTCGGACACGGAAGGTTCAATAATGCCATCATTTAACATTTAATTAATTTGCTTATTTATTTCTTCCTTTTGCGCATGTGGTAATCGATGTGGTTTAGTATATACCGGCGTATCGTCTTGTAACCTAATCTTTTGTTTACTAATGTTAGACACGGTTACTGGGTCATTGTCAAGGTAGAATACGTCAGAATATTTTGCACATATTTTTTCAATACTTAGTTTCTCTTCTGAATTTAGTGTACCTAGTTTTACTATATCGAGTACTTTATCGACTCGAAAATTTCTTACTGTTATTTCTTTTTCGTTTGTATTCATTATTCGAACTAAAACACTATTATCACGGGGTTTTGAGATTGTACTCGCCACATACACTCCTTCACATAATTCCTCTGGTACAACCACACATTCATTCTCACTTGCACACCAACAGTATTGGATCACTTCGCATCTAGGCGGAATTGTAATGTAATTATTAAAATTTGACCAAAGTCTGACTGAAATTCGTTCTGAGTTTACTGATAACGCAAAGCAAAAGTTTTTATAGTCGATGAGAACTCCATATTTTCTGAAAAAATCTGTTCCTAGTATGCCATCTATGCCCCACTCTACATCGTTTATGACATGAAATTCATGACACACTTGACCATTACCTATGTCAAATGTAATATTAGTCGTTCCAAGTGTATAAGTGGAACCTGATATCCCTTTTATTTTTATTTTGCGCTTCGTGTTTACAAATTGCGTGTCATTTACAACTGATTTGCAAATAACACATATGAATGCACCTGTGCCTACTAAAAGTACTAATTCATTCATTCCTGCTTGCACATTCACATAATTCATCCCGTCAGTTTTAAGTACGAACTCTATTATCTCATTGCCTTGAGGCACGAAAAAACCGCTCATCTCTATCGCAATTGATATTCTGCCCTATTTCTTCGACATTAGGACCTGGTGTCTCCTCCTCGCATACGTTTACTCGACGTGAATACCCATTCCTGCCTCTAAAATTATAGCTATTGTTTCTACCTCTAAATTGACCTCTATTATTATTATTATTATAGTTATTGACTTGCCTGCCCCTATTTACGTAATTATTATTTGTATGACCATTATAAGTATTTCTACTATTGTTATTGTTGTATCCGCTGAATCTTTGATTATTATTTGATTGTCTCGCTCGTCCATTTAAATTGCCTCTGCCACGGTAATTTCCTTGACCTCTCACGTGGAATACTTGATGAGTATTGCCACTTTTCTTTGCGTTTTCCTCATCTAGCGCAGCCCTTAGAGCATCTTTAAGCTTCTTGTAATTCCTAGCCTTTACTATGGTTCTTAACTCGTTATCTCGCAGCCCATTTGAAAAAACATTTAATGCTATTTTTCCATTCGCTTCTGCTAACACCTTAGCAGCGTCATCTTTACCATCCGCTTGCGCGATAGTTATATTGACCATTAGCTCTTCAATAGCTCTACCAAATTGTTCTATTGACTGATTATGCTGCTTTATTGAATGCAATTCTACTGATACCGCTGTCGCGGACTTTCTTGTCAATAAATGCTTCTTTATATCGGCAATTAATAAATCATTTGAATCATATGTTTGTTCTAGTCTTAATTTAGCGCTTTGAGAAAGTTTTGCTTTAAGAACGTATGTAGTTAACAGTTTTTTACCATCTCCGTCTAATAAACTATCGTACAATTCTATAGCATCAATTAGTTGCATAACAGAATCCTCAGTTTCTGTTAGCACCGGCAATATACTAGCTGCAGTTCTTAAATCAAATTTCTCCGTCATTTCGGCAATGTTAGTTTCTACTTTCCTATTATCTCTATCTAATTCTTCCCTAATTCTTCTATTTGCTTCTATAACTGCTACCCTATCTTCTACAATTTCCTTACACTGTGTTAAGTATTTCTCAATTGCTTCTACGTATTCTTTACCTTTACTAATTTCTTCTGACTCTTTAGGTACTTGGTTAAATTTATCTCTGCATTCACTAAACTCTTCTTTTATCTTACTTAACTTATCTAACTTCCTATTAGCAACTTCTATATTTACTCTACGTTCTTGATTTTTTTTGTTAAGGTTTCTATAAAAAACTCTCAGTTCTTCTAATATATATCTAAATTCGTCTACTTTTGACATTTGTTATGCTACTTCGTATCTCTATCAAAATTATAAACACTAATTTCATTACAATAATTTTCTTTTATTGGCCGGGTCCATTTTCGTACAGGTATATCGGCAACTAATATTTCGATACATTAAATATTCGTTTACACAATTTACAATTACAAATATCGACTTATCAATATACCACTTGCCTTAACAGAGTTTGCAGTGGGTACCGCTTACACACGCTCCATGCTCATAGAAATTTCCCTTCTGATGGTGCCCCGCAAATTCTTCTTGCATCGTCTGTGGACAAGGTATGCGATGATGATTACTTCCGCAACCACAAACAAGACCTCTACGATCTCCCGTTTGGACTACGTACTTGTATTGCTCGTCACCTCAACGTTTCCGGCTTGGGCTATCACAATTTCTTCTTTGTGCTGCTCGGGTCTTTCTTCTTTCGACTGGTTTTTGCCCATAGTTGTCCTTTTCGTTTTTGCTTTTTTTTTGGAACTATACTGCACTATACCTTCGCGTTTATCGCTTTTATTTAATATCAACCACTAATTACAACGAAAACGCAACTGGCAGGATCGCCATGTAATGTACTCTCTCTAGTAAGGGTAGAAGGGGAGAAATTATGCAAGACAAGAATAGACTCGACTTAACTTTTATTCAGCCGACTTACAACTGAGTATATCTTACCAACTAACTTATACTATTGCCTAAATACTAACATTGAATTGTCAGCACAATTATTGGGAGTCACTGACTTCCAATAAATTGCTGATGAATAACCCCATTTAGCAACAGTTCTTTACTTGCATTTATTTAGGGTTCACGACACCCATTACACAGGAGTTTAAGTCTTTTTAAATCTTCTTGCAGCCGTACATTTTCGGGGTCTTGCCTTGGCTGCTTCACAGCTGCTGCTGGAGGCTCCACGCCCGGAATTGGGGGCTGCTGACCGCACTGGGGTGCTGGGGCGGGTGGTCGCATTGGGGGGGGGGGGGGGTCTGGTGGTGCGGATGGGGCCCGTTGTGGGCCCCCAACTCCACCACACACATAGGGACACACACACACCTCCGTGGTGGAATTGGCGGGACCGGCATCTAAAGAAAAACCAAAAATTAGTCAGAAAAAATACAAAGAAAAGAAAAAACTTACATCTAACAGAAAATTGTTCAACTTACAGCTTCCATGTTCCAAGAATCGCTTCCTTATAACACACTTTTAGATATACACACTCATTGATGCGTACGTAAAACAGGATGAATGGTTTTTGATAAGAGAAGGTTGTGATAAATTAAAGAGAAATAATTTTTAACAGAATATCTGTGTGTGACGCTTACCTAAGAAAACCGAGTTTCCTTTCGTGAGTACATTTATTCTTGGTTTTACTAATTAACCATTTTTTTTTAATTTTGATAATGTACATTAAATATTATGGTATATATTTTACTTATTCCCCCTATTTTTATTTTGCTATAAATAAGGCTGTAAAGTGGCTGATGACGATCACATAATTTCGATTAATCGAACGTGATAGTTAGTTTATTATTATTATTTTAATTACTTATAGTTGCTAGTAAGAACCATTTCATAAGAAATTGTATAAAATATATTTACATTAAGTAAAAAAATAAGGTAAGCTTAAAATATAGATTATATTTAATTGTTTAATTAGTTTTCAATAATATTTTTTAGATGGATTTAGAATCGGTAAATGCTTGGGCCACATGTGAATTCAAGGAGCATCAAAAACTAGAGGACTTATCTGTAGATTTGCCGTATGAAATATACAGTATAAAATTAATAAACGGTAAATTTGGGTTAGTACCTCTGGTAGAGCTTGAGAATTCGGTTAGTAAAACACTTCAAATCAAGAGAATACACCATCACCTATACCGAACACAAAGAAATCAAGGGAAAAGAAAAAGCCACAACAACATTTGTGTTCAGAAGAGCTGACGCTGCATCAACCGCCAATTCTTCCGCCGGTGTATCCACTCCAACCGAACAGAGACAGTGAGTACGCTAGTAAGCGTACCAAAGAGGCATTTTTTTATTATTATTATTCCATATACTAGATTAATTAGTAATATAAATTAAGTGCTTATTGTATAACGATTGCACAACAGCAATCTATAATGTGGAAACTGATATAATAGCACAAAGTGAGCATATTTTAGCTGTACTAAAAGAAACCTATTCGCTTCTATTATTAAATAAACACAATAAATCTATAACAACAATTATAGATTTTCAAAAACATGTTTCGAAAATTATATTTTTGCTTAATAAATTCTTGCATAAATGTGATTTAACATAAGGCGAGATAAAACATGTTTTAAATAAAATAAATCATTTGAAAAGATATAAAGTATTATTTGAAAAATTGAAAGCACAACATCATCGAGGATGAGGGACTCAACAAAGGAAGGTTATGTTGTTGAGGTGACAAGCGTTGTGCTCTGCTGCAGTTACTTTTTAAGATAAAATTACTAAAACTAAATTAATAATTTTAAAATCTACTGTTAAGTGTAGTTTTAAACATAAACTTTCTTTTAAAATGATACCAAAAACTATAAAAACTTCCAAGACAGATAAATCTATTAAAGTGTTTGAGACAAAATTTAATAACCTCACTTCTGAACTTAAAAATGATCAAAAAAATTTAAAAAAGATATTATTCAACTACAAAAAACTGATAATCATGCTGAACAGCATCAGCCTTTGATTGATGAAGATATGTTGATGAATAAATTCCGTTTGTTTGAAGAGAATATAGATATAAAGTTAAATGGGTTGAAAGATGATTTTCTTAAACCTCAAAAGAACGTTGTTAACAATAAAGTAGAAGTCATGGAACGTGTTAACAGTAAACGATTAATTTTGCATGGTCTAGATGAAAAAGATGGCAGCATTCTCATTGACGAGGTTGTCTCTGCTGTTGGGACTAAACTAGATTTTTGCAAAAATGATGTGTCAAGCTGCTCCAGACTAGGTAAAAGACAACCTGGTAAAATCAGGCCTACAGTTTTGGAATTTGTTGTGAATTGGAAGAGAGACAATGTGTTTTACAGTAACAAAACTCTTAAAGGCATGAAAATGGGTATTGCTGAAATGCTTGATAGTGAATCTTTAAAACGTTATAAAGAAGCTCAAAATAGATTCAATGGAAATTGTTATACTAATAATGGTAAGGTAACTTCTATTTTTAAATAACAAGCATGAAATAGTAAAATGTATTGATGATGTTGAAGAACCAGCTGGTCAATAATCTAGAAAGAAAATGCTAACTATGCACTATACTTATAAAATGGATTAGCCACAACTAATAAATCATAAAAATAATTATTTTCTAAGTTTTTTCTTTGCTTCTAATTTTATTTAATTATTAAAAAATTAATTTTAAATATTATTTAATTATATATCTTTATAAATACTGCCTACTGGACTAACATTGTAATCCTATCTCGCTTTTTCACACTATGTTATATGTAGTAAATTATTAACTTTACCATCTCAGAAAGTATAGTATGCAGAAACAAATATGAAAATGCTTGATTTTATATTTATTATATCTACTTGTAATTCTTTTTTTGCTTGCTTTAATGTGCTAGGATGTAGAAATAGGTTCCTATTAGTTTTAGTTTTGATTAATTTAATGAATATTATTCTTTTGTTTACTTTTGTAAAGTTGCACGTATTTTGTATGGTGGTTGAAGCGTTAGCGATCTGTCCGTGTCCCTACTGCTGTTGTGGTGGGAGCGTGAGAGCTGTGGGCTGCGCGTCTAACACATCACAGCATTATAGGTAGTTTTCATGGCTACTAGTCATAATTATTCAGGTGCGTCTCGTAAGAAAGGTAACATTAATTCCAATAATTTTTCGGTAGCGCATATAAATACACGATCACTAAACACGGTCTTTGATTTATTAAAAAATCATATTTGGGACTTAAATGCAAAAGCGATCGGAATAACTGAAAGCTGGTTAAATGAGACTTGTGATTCAGGGTCACCTGACTATAATCTGGTGAGCAAGGACAGGGGTTCTAGAGGGGGTGGAATAGTTATTTACTCAAAGAAATACTTACCTTCTTCTGTGATAGATATTGCTATTTTTGCCTCTATGGAATGCCTATGCATCACTTTTAAATATAACAATAAGAGTTTAGCTTTTTGTGCCTTATATCGAAAACCATCTGATGATAAAAGAGCATTTTTAAATGATCAGGAAGAACTTCTGAGCATAATCACGCCTAACTTTGATGTACCCATTCTTGTTGGGGATATCAACATTGATCTTTTATTAAATACCCATATTACAAAAAATTTTATTGATCTAATTGATAAGTTGAAACTAAAGCAGGTTATTACGGAACCCACTAGAGTTGATTTAAATACTTCTACTTTAATTCACATAAAATGTCTTCCCACTAACTTCAAAATCATAAACTCAGAATCTCTACCAATGATGGACACAGTTTCCGACCATAATCTAGTAAAAGCTACCTTTGATTTCAAAAAGGAGAAAATCCGAAATAAAGTAATTTACAGCAGAAACTATTCAAAAATTGATGTGCCAGCTTTCATAAAAGAATGTGAGACGACTGATTGGCAACAAATCTGATACGTGGATAATATAGACTTTAAAATTGAACTATTTATGGCGATTATTGTTGGTATTATGGATAAATATGCTCCTAGAATTAAACAAAAAGTTAGAGATAAACCATTTTCTCCTTGGATCACAGACGTTATAAAAATTCTTATTAAAAAAATTGATAAAGCTCGTATGCAATATCAAAAATGTAAAAATGCTTCTTCTTTTAAATACTATAAAGAGTTAAGAAATTCCACAACGTCTGCGATCCGACGTGAAAAAGAAGCTTACTTTAGATATCTTTGCGATGAAACTGATGCCAAAAAAGTATTGGAGTAACATGAAAAAACTTAATTTGGCCAAACCGGTAAATCCCGATCTACCTTCTTGGTTAACAGACTCTAATACAATCAATAACCATTTTTTACAAAGCGTCATCAACTCAGTAATGCTTCCACGCACTATGTCCAAAATGAACTTTTATATTCCAACTGTCTTGTCTCTGACAAGCTAAAGTTTGACAAAATCACAGGTGCTCAGTTATACAACATTGTAACAAAAATAACGTCTAATGCAGTGGGTGTTGATAATATTTCTTAGAAAAATCTAAAATATGTTCTTTCATACTGTTATGAAACCCTTGCTCATATTATAAATTCCTGCGTGGAGAACAACTACTTTCCTTTGGTTCCGAAGCAGGCAATAGTGATTCCTATTAGTAAAGTGGCAAACGCTGAGGACATGAATGATTTGAGACCAATTAGCATATTACCAGCACTTAGTAAAATAATTGAACGCCATTTATACAATCAAATATACAAATTCTTAACTGTACATAGTTTACTTCCAATACACCAATCTGGTTTTAGACAAATGCATAGTAAGACTACAACTTTACTTAGTTTACTAGACGAAATATATAATGAAATTGAGAATGGTAAAGTAACTGCTCTTGTGGCCTTGGATTATTCAAAAGCTTTTGACCATGTAAATCACAAACTTTTGGTCTCTAAATTACACTATTATGGTTTCTCCTCTGATGCAACTTCTCTACTTTCCTCATATCTGACTAATATGACTCAACTTGTTTCCATTTTTAAGAGTTTTGAATATGAAAGGTCCAGAATTTGTAGCATTGTGTCAGGAGTACCACAGGGTTCAATTCTTGGACCGCTGTTGTTCCTGATCTATGTTGCTGATATGGGTGAATGTATTAGGAATTGTAAGCTTCATCAGTATGCAGATGACTCTCAATCCTTTAGCCCTGATAGAAATGACGAAGCTAAATTACACTTAAATTATGATCTTCAAAATTTGTTTTTGTATTCGAAAGACCACAATTTATACTTAAATGCTAAAAAATTTAACACATTAATTATAGGAAATAAGTCTAAAGTACAAAATTTTGATAGAACTTCATTTAAATTAGAAATTGATTCAAATAGTATTCCAATTGTGGAGCATTGTAAAAGTCTTGGTATCTTGGACTCCAGACTAACCTTCGAAAAGCATATAGCTTCTAAAGTTACGGCTTCCTATTTTAGATTAAAAAAATTGAACCTCTATAAATTTCTTATGTCTCCAACTGATAAACTACGCATGTGCAATAGCTTGGTACTGCCTTAATTTGATTATGGAGATGCCGTATACAGTGAGTCATTTACCGAAAAATTAAGTCACACAATTCAAAAAGTACAGAATTCTTGCATGCGTTTTATCTACAAAATACCCTATCGGTTTTACATCACTCCTTATTTAAAGTAAAACAAAATTCTGAACATAAAATCCCGAAGAACATGCCATATATACTGTCTTTTATATAAAACCATATTTAAATATAAAACGCCCATATATCTTTATTCTAAATTTAAACCTTTTAATTGTCTGCATAATACACGTAATTCTTTTATTTTTATTGTTCCTAAGCACAGAAAATCAACATTTAAAAGAAGTTTTTCTTACTTTGCAACTTCACACTGGAACAAATTACCAAAAAAATACAAAATAACCCAATCAATTAGTTCATTTCGTAATTCAATAAAAAAGTATTTGCTAGATTTAACATAAATGTATGCCCTTACTGCGAGGCGACACCTTACTACTTGTCAATTTTTTGATCAGGCTGTTTACTTTAGTGTGTTGTGCTGGCGCGTCGTCGACTTTCTCTCCCTTCTCTCTCATACAGTATCGCTTGGCATAACAAGAACGGGTCGTTTCAACTTTTAACCATCAATGTGCAATTTTGTTTTTGATTTTCTTTCTTTCTCTATTTTTATCTTTTTGTAAATTATATTTGAATTTGTTTTTTTGATAATTTAATGACTAACTTGCCAGATAGGTATCTTTGTTCATTTTAAGGTCAAGAGGTAGAACAGCTTGCTGACCTTTTCATCACTACTATTTAATTCACAGATCAGTAAAAGTATTGTAATAAATTGTATTGATGATAAATGAATAAATAAATAAATCGGGGAAGTGGTTTAAAAAAAAAGAATAATAATCGTTCACAAAGAGTGCAGTGGGAAGATTTGAAGACTGCTTTTTGTAGTCGTGTAAGGACTGGCGTTATAATTAACTTCAAACATATTGAAATTTTACAATTCTTGCAAGATGCCTTCTATTTGTTTAAATCACGCATAAAAAGGATCTTGAAAACATTTCATATGATAAAAGTTAATACATGTTTATTTTGTGAATTCATTAAACAGTCAAATGAAAAGGAAATAATAGATTTTAAGTATTTTAATACAAAAAACGAATACATTGATCGGTCTACAAATCTTGAGGAGTGGCTTAACAGTTTTGTGAAAGATAAACTCCTTCATAAACTTGAAGAATTTCAAGAATCCCAGTCTGGCTTTGCTTTAAAACAAATTATTTGTTTAGAAGTAAATATTAATAAATGTGAATTTGGAAATGGTTCATCTTTCATAGAGTTGCCAATATTTATTAAACGCAAAAAGGCTTGTATAAATGTTAAAAATTTACATGATAACGCTTGTTTTGCATTATCAGTCTTAGCTGGAATCACGGAAAATGTAAATTACCCAGAAAGAACGTCGTCATATAAACAGCACTATTCCGAAGTATTCAACTTAGAAAATATAACATTTCCCATATCGTTTGAAGATATTACACTGTTTGAAAAACAAAACCAAATTTTAATCAATGTTTACGTTTTGGAGCCGTTACCTAATAAAGTTTTAGATAATCAGTCAATTTTAAAGTGTTTCCAGCTAGATTGACTTAGGTCAAGTTAAATAAGCATGTTAATTCTTACTCATACAACATAAATATTTTCTACCGAAAACCACCAGTAGTAAAAATAACCTTGAGAGTGAAACAGAAATAAAATATCATTATGTTTTAATTAAATCACTTTCCAGATTAGTTCATACGCAATTAACCAAATGGCACAATAAAATCTATTTTTGTGATCGTTGTATGAACTATTTTTCAAGTGAATCTAAATTAGAAATTCATACGGTTCTGTGCGAAAAGAGGAATAAATGTAAAATAGGTTTTTCAAAAGAAAAGTATATTGAATTTGAAAATCATCAAAATAAAGAGAAATTACCGTTTATTATATTTGCAGACTTTGAAGCAATTTTAGAGCTATGCGAAATTCCGGAACTTAATAAAAATACTAGAAGATATCAAAAGCATATTCCGTTCAGTGTAGGTTATTATTTTAAATATGAATATAATAATGACCTATCCTATTATAAAAGTTATCGCGGTGAAAATTGTGTTTAGTGTTAATGCTTAAAGCATGGAATTATTTTAAAAAAGTTGCACAGAGGCATTCAATTCAAACAAGCACCTTGGTTACGACCATATATTGAATTAAATATGTAGCTAAGAGCACGAGCTCAAAATGATTTTGAAAAAAACATTTACAAATTATTAAGTAACTCTATGTATGGTAAATGTATGGAAAATGTGAGAAAAAGACGTTGTGGCGTAGCTTCGCGGACCCGAGCCGTTTTCTCGAGCGCCAGATGTTTTAAGGCAAAACACCAACCGTACCGCGGATAAATCTCAGTGGAGAAAATAAAATCCAGGGGTCAATAAAATTATCAAATTGTACGTAGCGAAAGAAAGAAATAAATGAATGAACGTAACTTAAATTTATTCAAACTGATAATAATTAAAAAAAAGTAAAACACTGGTTACAAAATAAAAAAAAAAAAAATCAATTCGAAACAACTTACAAAGAAAAAAATAATTAATATGCGGAGGTACGTTACTTAAAACAATTATGCAGAATAAACTATGCGGGATTAAAATAAAATGCAGAAAATATACTATGCAGAGATAGATATACAGCGGAATCACAAAATATCACAAGTGCCAAATTAACAGAAGAAATCAAACTAAAACTGTCACTCTTAATAAATTCACAAATAAATTCAAAATTCAGACTCAGTTAAAACACAACTCAAAACAGATTAAACAGATGCGCAATGCGCCAGAAAATAACAGTCAGACAGAATTCCAACTAACACGGATTTCCCGTTTGGAAATTTTAACGGTCAGAAATAATAATTAGGCACTTTGCAGCGGATTTTATATGCGGAAATCAGAGAAGGGATTCTGAGTTTACGCGGAAGAGATAATGACGTCAAAAACACCCCAAAAAACTATAGAATTCAGCGGTGGGGTACTAGAAGTACCAAAAGAGCGGGGGGTAATTCAAGTAATTGAAATAATTAGCTTTGTCTAATTATTCAGAATAAAATAAAAGAAAATAACATAATTCAGAATTAGAAAAGAAAATAAATTGACAGATTCACGTAAAATAAAATGCGGTTGACGACATAATTCTTACCCCTTCATTTTCGGGGTTCATTCATACGAATCCCTGAAAGGACTCAGAAACACTTCAGAAAATATATGCAGATGCGGGGCAAAGCGCAGTAATATTCAGAAAATCAGGGGTGAACTTGGAAGCGGCGTGGCTGACCACATTCCAATGTTCAATATTCAGTAATTACAATTAAATCAGATAAATGTGACTTACTCAGACAAATGCGGACACACAGTAATCACAATCCAGTTGTAGTCAAGTCACAAAATATTATAACAATTCAGTAAACTGCACTTTTGTGAAAAATGCACATGTTAGTACTTTTTATGACCAAATTCCAATCATGATATCTGGTTGCGGAAGTACTCTTAATCGATTAAAGATTTTTAAATGCGGCGCGGGTGGTTGACTATGGTCAACCAATTAATAACTAATAAATTATTCAGAATCAAAACAAACATTTAACCTTAAAATAATGCAGAAGATTAAATGTTATAAAGCGGGAAATAATCAGGTAATTAATCAGAAGAAACAATTCGTAATAAATTCATATTAACGAATGCATTTTCAGATGGCCAAAATGCAGGTTCGTTACAACGTGACGTACGCTTGGTAAGATCGTTTTCGGGACGTTACAGTGCCTCCAATTTAATTGCTTCACCGCGTTTTCACAGTAGAACAATATTTGATGAAAATCTGATGGCAATTGAATGAAAAAAACTCGAAGAATATTTCAACAAACCGATTATAATAGGTGCTGCAATTCTAGACATTTCAAAGATAATTCTGTACGATTTTCATTATGATTACATTTTAGAGAAATTTAATTATGAAGACGTATCCTTATGTTATAGGGATACCGATAGTTTTATCTATTTAATAAAATGTAATGATCTATATACAGAAGTAATTAAAGCCGATATTGAGAGGTTCGACACTAGCGATTATCCAATTGATAATCCATGGAATATACCTAGAGTAAATTGTAAAAAAATGGGCTTATTGAAAGATGAAGCGAAGGGTAAAATTATGACTCACTTTGTAGGTCTAAGAGCAAAATTGTATAGTTTTAAGATACAGGATGTAAAAGATTGTGTTAAAAAAGCGAAGGGAATTAAATATTGTGTATTAAAGAATAATATTACATTTGACGATTTTGTTGAATGTTAAAAAAATTTCAAAGATAAAGTTATTAAACAACAAACAATACGCGCTTATTTTCATACTGTTTTTACTATTGAACAAAGAAAAATTGGATTAAGTGCATTTGATGATAAACGTTATTTAATTCCCAATTCTTTTAATACACTTCCTTTTGGACATTATAAAATCTCTAATATGTAATATAAGGGAAACAAAAAAAAACGCTTTGTATTAATTTTAAGTTTTTATGAATAAGTTATAAGATTATAATAAAGTTTAATAATAATAATGCTACATATATTGTTTTATTTAACTAACAAACAACCCAAACCAAAATTACTTATTCCTATGTATAGTAACATATATAGATATCTTTCTAAATCATATATTATTTTAGGTTTAGCTAAGATTATACATTCAGATAAACAATAATTTTCCACACTGCTAAAGTTTTTACATATTAACTCCAATATTTCTAAACCAATATTAATATTTCCATTTAATTTTTCAATTATCAAACTAACTTGTTTAAGTATTGAACAATAATAGGAAACAAAATTTAATTTATGAAGTATTTCAAGTTTTTGTGAAACGAATGTATTTATATATAAAATTTCCTCAACATTTGCTGCTAAAAAGGAAAATGTTGTGAAATTTTTTCTAACTTCTAAGTATTTTACATTTAAACTACATGCTTTTCTTATCGCTATATCGTTTAATACATAAATAAGTTCTCCGTTAACTTGGTCGAGCACATCACTCATATCATTATATTGGATAAAAAATCTTCATAGAGCTGTTTGAAATGTATAATCAGCTCGGTCCATTCCATTGTGGTGAAGGATATTTCAGCATCTCCGTCCATTCTACTTTGTATTTTAATTGTAGGAGCAAAGTCTCTTAACATACTCAAACCACATTCAACGTAATAGAAAGAATATGGAATATCAAACATTATACTGTTAAATAAGTAAAACTTTTCATTTTTGATCGCATTTTGATATTTGCGTCAAATATTTTCAAGTTCTCGATCATAAAATTCATCTTCGACACTTGACATTTCAGCACTATTACCATTATTATTTGATGGTACACTGCACATATTTACTTTTTTCATTTTTTAATAATTCATATTTTGGTTGACACAACGATTTGAAATAAATATATACATTTTCAAAAAATAAACTGTTTGGCTTAAATATTAGAGATAATAAGGCGTTTGTTTTACCACAACCGCTTGGTCCACAGAAAATTGCACGTAAAGAATGCGGAAGTAGATTACCATGCTTATGTTGCGGTTTACTATCTTCATTGAAAATATCTAAATTAACAATGGGTAATGTTTGATCTTGTTTTAATAATTTCATATTTACAAATTAAATAATCTAATAATAATAATAATAGGTTAATATATAGGTATTTAGTATTTATTAATCAATAAAATATTAGACATTAATACTTTCATTGTTTAAATCGAATGACTTATATTTGGTATTGAATTTATTAATATACTCTTCAACATATACACACGGACAAGTATCAGGACCGGATCTAGTTTCAGCTCTTGACCAAGGGCAAGCGATATAATGTTGACCATGACAATTACTTATAACACATATGTCATCTTCGGTCTCATCTTCTGTATATAAATATAATTGCAACAACATCTTCGATAAGAAATCTATTTGATGTTCAATTTTCCTTAATTCCTCTTCATCGAGATTATATTCACCAGCTTTAGTTAAATTTGTCATTGCGTTGATTGTTTGTAGAAATTCTTTTTCGGTTTTCAGAATTTGACACTAATGATAAGTATTTTTTTTTAATTGTACTCAACAAGTTTTGCAAGTACCTATTAGGTATATTATGCTTTCATTAGGATAGTTAAAATGAAACTAAGCTCATGAAAAGAACAAGAAATTATTTATATGTATATGATATATATTTATTTCCTACTTTTAATTATTTAAATATTCATATAATTTACAACAATTTGTTCTGGCACAAGATGGAACATTAATCGCAATTTTTGTATGAAAGAAACACATCCGCACACGATCTTTGATGGTCAATGAAGGTACCGCATCCGTTATTTCAGGATCATCCAGATTATGTATAACACACTGTTGCTGTTGTTTTTGATGTTTTAGTTGACATTTTTCTTCAATAAATTTTACTTTTTGATTTCCTTTCACATATACAATTTCATATTTTTGTAGAATATTCTCCAAAATTCTTGGCAACATATTATAATAGATAAATCCCTGAGAATACCTTAAACCATGTAATTTTTTCTTCTCATATTTAACTTGATTTTTTTCACATAAACTTAAGTCTTTAAAAGGCTTTGGCGGTTTCAGAAGAAAGTGAGCTAGTTTTTCACCATCGTAGACGGCAACTTCTTTTGCGAAAAAGTGGTACTTTGCATTATTTTCTAGAGGCTTAATATTGAAACCTTGTATATCGACCACGCAAAAACGCCTTTTACTTATATCCATAATAATAATATTAATTCTTACACCTGTTCCCTTTATTACAGTCACTTAAATACTAAATTTTTATTGTATATTTTTCTTTTATATATATTTATTTTAAATAGAAAAAAATGGGTATATTTTATTATTAGGAAATTTTACGTACAATTTCACTTAATGGTAATTGTTCCATTACAACTTCACTAATTAATATACAATATACTTTTGTATCAGGAGGAAATGGTTCTCTAGACTCGATAATAATTTTCACGTCAACTGCTGTAGATTTCATTAAAGGTGATCGTTTCGAACAATCTATTACGAATAGAGAGTGTTTTTTAAATGCAATAAAATTAAGAAGATTATTTTTTGGACTGTTCAGATCATTTTGATAGCTGGGTTTAAATTCAGTATAGTTAGAGAAAGCTTAGTGAAAAATATTATTTTTGAAATCTAATTTTAATCTTTCCGTCGGAATGTACTCTCCACACATAACAGCCGCTACATCTCTAATATTACAATTGTGAAATGCTGTAGGATCTTTGTGTTCATTATTCCTAAGTTGTGTTTGAGCAGCTAAAATTATATACACTGGTTTGTCATTTTGATCACATACACGTACATTCCATATCTCTTTCTTAGAATTTGGGGTCAATTGAGGCAATTCATAAAGTTGCCACAACCTAAATGGAATAAGAATGGGTTTATCTTTTTTTTATTGCCTCTAATAATGTTAATTTTATTAAGTCATTAGGATAAACTAAAGGCACTTCCAGTGATACACTATTAATTTTTAATTCAACTGTAGTGGATTGTTTTGCTGCAGCTACAGTAGGGTCTTCTTCAATTCTGTAACAATCAGCGTCGGACCGAGCGCGTACCAATCGAATTGTTTGTCTTCCATATTGAACGCACTTGTAATCATTGAAAATATTAAATAGATGTCCTAGCGGAATTCTAAACATAAAAAGTCCATTATCACTATTACTGATAGCATGTTGAGGATAATTCCAACTAGATATGTCTAAGTGCGTACTGTCAGTGCTATTATAACAGAGAAAACCTCTTATTGTGGAAACAATACCAGGATCTCGGACTGTTTCAATTTCTTTTCCATTAATTTCATAGGTAATATTCTCAAACATAAATAGTCCAGCATTATTTATAAATTGAACTTTTCCAGTACTGTTCTGAGCGACCGTTAAACTTCCTTCAATAATTAATGCAGCATTAAACATATTCAACCAACAATCCAGCTGATTAATAGTAATTTCGATAACTTCGCTATTCTGAAATGATTTCACATATGGATGAAATGTTCTGTGTTCAATTTTTTGCGTTGTCTCATCATATTGAGGTTTACGAAATATGTCGTAAATTTGAGCGGACATTATAACCTAATGATTTTAGAAAAATGTAGTTTGCGTGAGAGAGACGTTTAGCGCTTGACACAGGTCTCTTTATAAATGAATTCGTGTTTCTCAAATGATTATTTATATAGTCTTCATAAATCTCGAGATCATTTTTACTATTAAATATTAACACCATTTTTTTATTTATTTATTTTACTCGTTATAACACTTAATTTAATTTTTTTAATTCTAAACGAGCTGTTTGTTCTTCACCACGAAAATTTATTGGTCTAAAATTTTGATCTAAAATATTTAATGTAATATTAGTTATGCTTCTTTTATTTATTAAAGGGAGATATGTGAGATGTAAAGGTGTTTCGTTGATTGGATAGCCTGGAGGCGAGTTTAAACTAAAATGACATATTAAATGATTTTGATTTTCGTTAAAATACGCTCCTGTTGTAATGTTACAAGTTATTTGTATTGTTCTAACTTTAACTATATCAACAGGTAAATCTGAGGACTGTACTTGGTCGTCCTGTTTTAAAATCTTCGATGAAAAGCCCAAAATTTTTTCAATACTATCTTGTGGTGTAAAATCAATTTCAAAATCTTTACACACAATCTCACACTTAAGTGTATTATTATTAGGTTGAATAATAAATGAATTGTCCTTTACAATACTATTCTGATATATTCGGTTGTTTAGATATTTTTCAAGATCAGATATTTCATAAGTACCCGTTGGAATCGTTATGCTTCGGGTGAGTTTGTTTTTTCTCTTGTAATAAAATTTATTGTTAGGCGGTTCTATATTTGGTATACTATTATATGAAAAAATCCTGTTAGGGCTAAACCGTAATCAGAATTAGGCTCTAAGCGAATGGCGTCTTGAAAACTAACAGACAATAAATGTGAATTACTTTTTAATATAAATATTTGTGACATATTACATAATACACATACGAGTAGGTACAATTAGTAGTTTATACTAAGATAAATTATAGCATTCAGATATTTTTATATAAAAATTGAAGACACAGCTGACCGCAATTGTTCTGATTGAATTTCCGAAAACTTTCAATAATATAATTTATTGTCACTTTATCACCAAAATATTTACACAATTCCGGAGGTGGTTTAAGTGATCCAAAACTATCAAAATAAAGTACTTTATTATATTTCTTTATGTATGCAACCCAGTGTGTACCACAATTTTGTTTTAAATCTAAATTTACAATTCCTGTTTCAAATGAATGTGGTCTTGCAGGTAAACTATTACGCATAAATATTCCTCTAAAAAGGGGAATTTTTAATTGTTTGGCAAAGCAATTTAATTCGTTATCATATAATGCTCTATTTTTAGGTAGGTTAATAGGTAAAATTTCTAGTTTTTTTTTTTTGATCCTCCATTTGGTAAATATAATCCATAACCTACTGTTTTCCCATTATTATTATATCTTTTTAAATACAATCCACTTCCTTTTTTTCCAATTGCTATCGATTCCATAGCTTTATTATGACGATGATCCTCGTCGAGTTTCTTTTTTGCATTCTTTGCATCCAAAATAGTTTTCGTTACAGCCGAAACCCCTCCTGCCAATCCGCCTAAACTGCCCAGTCCTGCTAGAATTGGTAAAACTGGTAAGATACCACCTATTTTAGCTTTAAGCGGAATAACACGTGGAATAAATATATTACTCTTTCCAGAACCATATGATTTCGCTATACGTTTAGCTGCTTTAAGTGCTCTCAGTGATGTTTGCTTTAATAATTTACTATTATTATTGGTTGACTCATCATGAACAATAGAGTTGTAAACTAATTTTTGAAATGTATCTATATCCAAAGTATGGTGAATACAAAACATAATGGTATATTTGAGAGGGGCTAAATGTTTATAATTTTCGCGTAATTAATTATTAAAAATTAAAATTTCGACAACACTCGAACCTCGAGACGATTTGTTCGTGACGTCACGCTCGGTCCTCTCAAAATGAAACAACTTTGTCACTTGTAAACAGTGGATCGCTTTTTTTGTTGGTACCTGAACTTATACTCAGCCTGCTCGATTTCACGTAAAATTATAGTCCGGAGCGAACCAACAGACAACTCCCTCCCCATTGGATGTTTGTTCGTGATGTCAGACCCACGTGGTTAAAATCCCGCTATTCGTTAAAATTCGAACCTTGTTCATTAATATCTAATTAAATATATTCAAATCCGATTAAATTTTAATGACAAGTCATTTCTATTAATACAATCTATTCGATTAAGTGGTTAAAATTTCGATTTTCCAACTTAGTTTACAACTCTATTCCTTGATTTTTTAAAGATGACTTTATTCTTCGTAAAAATTGTCCCTCGAACGAAATACGTTTCTTGTTTTTCTCCTTCTTATTTAATCTTTTTCTCTTATTATTGTTATTTCTAAGTTTACCACCGCTTCGTTGACGTCGCCGTCCTTGACTCCCATATTTCTCTCTCTTGTTTCCTCTAGATTTTCCTCGTTTACTATTTATAGATTCCGTTTGATGACCCATCCCTAAGGCTCTTTTAGTTTTCATAAAGGTAGTGACAAACCAAGAAGCTACTTTTTCACCGAGTTTGGCGTCTTTTGACTTTACTCTTTCCCAAGCTCGATTTTCTAATATATAGTCGGCTTTGTGTCGATCTTCTAATGACTTATGTTTTGAATAGGCAATATCGTGCTCTTTACAAGCTGAATCTAGTTTATTAACTCCTTGATCACCTCTCTCTAATCTTGCCCCTAACTTTGTTCCAGGACCACAAAAATTATAACCTGGTAAATGTAATTCAACACCCAATTTATTAATTAGAGAATTTAATAGACTATTTTTGGAATTTGAAGCACCACCAGCAGTTTTACTTAAATTGCCTCCATGCGTCTTGTTAAAGGTTAACATCTGATATAAACAAAAAATTAGGAATCTATCTCTTTTATATATTCATTACGAATAAAAATTATAGATACGTAAATAAATATATTTAACACCTATATGTGTGTATATGGTGTCATATCTTTTGCTACAGGATGCGGTCACTTTACAATGTTATACATATGATAACACTTTGCCTAAAACACTGTGACGTATTATTATCCTGACGTCATCAGACTTGTCAACACTTGTTAAATTCTGCAACAGCAGTTCTGCCTTTCTGCCCCTCTGCCCTCCTGCCTTTCGCTTCGCCACCCCAACCCGCCAAATTTCAAATCATCATTCCAGCTAAATTTCAAATTCCTCCTCCACCCCCAACCATCCCTCCACCTCAACCCACCAAATTTCCAATCATCATCATCATCCATCCCGCCAAATTTCAAATTCCTCCCGTGTCCTACCAGCAGACCCCTCCACCTCAACCCGCCAAATTTCAAATTCCTCCCTCGCCCTCATCCCCTCCACCTCAACCCGCCATCATCATCCATCCCGCCAAATTTCAAATATTTAACTCGTCTTCCCAACCAGTGCTACCAACACAAACAACACCCAGTACTACCAACACCTAATCACTAAATCCCCCAAATTATACACCAGAGACCGGAAGTGGCCG
Organism: Silvanus unidentatus; assembly: GCA_963930825.1. NCBI lineage: Eukaryota > Metazoa > Arthropoda > Insecta > Coleoptera > Silvanidae > Silvanus > Silvanus unidentatus. The sequence continues at coordinate 18,893,928 of OZ005758.1, read as the reverse complement.
TGAAACCTCTTTGTCCTTCTGCTAGCTTTCGTCGGTGGTTTGATCCGACAAATACTGCTTCCAATACTCACTCTCTCACAGGGCGATCCAACGGTGCCACTGGGCGATGTTCGGTGATTGGTGCCGGGACGGTACGGTTTACTTACTTGTTCATTTGCTTGGATTGCTTGGACAATGTGCTAAACGGTACTTTTTTAGGTTTCCAGCGTTAACTCGATTGTCCGTGGTCCACGAATTCGATAAGTATTTGCAATAGTTGTATTTATTTCTCAATTAATCCCCCTATTTTTAAGCCAAGAAAATGGTTTCATTACACAATAATACATGTTTTGAATTTGCCCGAATAGGAGATTATTGTGCTACTTAATTTAATAAGTAAATTGTGTTCAGGAAACCCACTAAAATATTGTATTTCAATTTGTTGTTGGTCTCTTCGCGGTAATAACTTGCAAATTTGTATTTATTGGCTACTTGATCATGTGTCGTTGGATTGGATCAAGAACTGAAGAATAAAATCGTTTTTCGTCTCGTTGATAACAATACTTCGTCATTTTTCGAATTTATATTAATTTAATTAATACTTACTTAACAACAAAATTAAACCTTTTCTTATCAAATATACAATCATTGTGCACATAAACATTACATTTTTGCAAATAAACAGTGCATTTTATGTACAAAACTTGTGGCTTTGTCCAATTTCCTTTACCGGCGTGCACGTGAATCTTCAACTGAACTTGCATTCCCACAGCATCGTATGCAGTCGCATCACTACATATACTTTTTGCAAGCGCTATTGTTGTATCGCTTAGATTTGTCGTTATCGTAAACAATCTATATAAAATATTCAATTTTATTTCTGTATAATTAGTAAAATAATATTCATTATAAACTCTAGTATTCTAAGAAAATAATAATGTAGATTAATTATTATAGAAACTAGTTACATATATTCATGTTTACGCATATAAAATAATTTAAAAACAATAAATCATTAAAAAAATTTCGGAACATCCGAAAATCATTTTTTTATTTAATGTAGAGGCCTCAATTAAACACACCATTTAAGATAATATATAGAAGTGACCTTAAATTTTGATTTGATGGTTAATGAAAAAAATGTAGAGATTAATATCAATTATCACTTAAGATTCGCATTTAATACTAAAATTGGAATTACAGCGACTTTTGATATTATGTTGCAAGTTAGTACCAGTTATTATATAATCCCCACGCTTGAAGTAACCACTGAAAGGTGTTTTATTTAAATTAATTTGAAATTTATAACTGAGAGAAACTGTAAAATGCAAGGGCAGTCGAAACTGTCACATTCAAAATCCTTAAACCTAACTCAAAGTTCAAAACAAAATTCTGTGAAAAAGACAAGTTTACGGGTTTTAATAAATTTGATAAAAATATTAGATATATTTGTCGATTTTTGAAATTCCAATTATACCATGTACAATTACACATGCTAGTGTATATATTTTCAAACTAAAAATCCGAGTTATTTATTAACAACATTATTTTTCAATTTAATATGATCTTACCTCGTCTTGTAATAATTCACCTATAAATACGTAAAACATTATAGTTCCTTCAACAGCAACCGTAAGCATTACCGTTCTTACAAATCCAAAATCATACATTTTCCCCTGTAACATACGTATACAAATTCTTTTGCTTGCCATTAGTAAACATATCTATATTCTAACATTAAGAAACATATATATTACAAACGTTGAGAAGAGCGTGCCTATGACTGCAAAAACTGGGAGCCACTTTTGAATGATTAATTCCTGTGTAATATTCACCAAAAGACGCAATTCCTTATGACCTTCAATTAAAAAGATTAATCGACATCTTACTAATTCCTGAAATTTCCCATTTTCAAAACATTCATTGGGATATCCTTGTGAAAGAGTGTCGCAAATGTTGCTATTATAAATTTTTAGTATAATTTTAATATACAAAACTTCATACAATAAACAGTATATTATTCCGTACATAAGGTAACACATGATCAACATGTACATCATAAAGAATAATCTTATGATTAGGAAAACTGTATCATCAGTTATTGCATAAATTAATTTCAAAGGGTAATAGAAATCTAGAAATCTATCATCCAGAAATGCAATAAGCACATAAACTGCAGAAAATGTCATAAAAATTAAATGAATTTTGACCGCATATATCCATTGGGTTCCGTATATAATTAGTTTTTCCTCAGTTTTCCTATCGTAATAGAGATTTATATGTAATGTGCGAAAGAAATGACATTTCCAGTTAAATATTGCATTATCCCTGAGATGATTACAAATGCAAAGCGCTAATAGGGCCTGAAAAGACTAGGTAAATTTAAAAGGTTCAAGGGTTTAAAAGTAATATACAAATAATTGTGCCGAAAATGTCAAACCATTATCTAGAATATACGAAAGTTGGGGATGATATAGAAAACAAAAGCTTTGGAGAAATATTGAACTTAATGTAATTACAATTGCTGAATAAATAAAGTATTTCCCCAATTTTAAATTCCATACATTCACAGTTATATCTAAAATGAACTGAAATATATTCGAAACTGAAAATTTTCAAACAAGTTACTTTAGACATCCTACAAAGTGAAGTGATTTTTTGATTCTTACCTTTGGTTAAGTAATCCATTATGGAATAGAACTATAACATTTGTTACGTTCAGACTGAACATTCACCAATATCATCTATACGTGGATATAATGGTGTACCACCGCGCATTCTACGACTACCTTACTATATTAAATTCTGAGGTTGCGTAAAAATTGAATTATATACGTATTAGTTACAAAATTAATGATACGATTTATTATTTAAACACAAATTTAATACAAAAATATTAAAAAAAAAAGAATTTGTGTCAAGCAATTTTTATCTACGCCCGTCATAGAAAATGTTTCATTCTAAACTTTTTTTTAACTTCTAAAATAATTTTCTACACGGTTTATGTGCCAAGTCATACGGAAAAATATTCGTTGTATTACTGCATGTTTGCATGCCGGTCTGTATTGACAGACAAATCTGTCATTCAATTGACAAATTGTAATGAATGTATCTGAAAGTTTCCAATATATAAAATATTCTTATTGCATTGATTAATTCTTAGTTATCATTTTATTAACAAGGTGATTAACCAGTCTAAATTACTTATCCAGCAATTGATTCGCAATTGCTGAATATTGTGTATAGTTCTTAACCCACCCTATCCTGAGAATGTTAAAAATAACATTATAACATTTAAAATATCCTACGTTGTGAATTAAATAAAAGAACAAGTTCAAATGAAAGAATGTATTCTTTATTGTTGAAAGACTGATTGTAATTTAATTATTGATTTATTAAAGATTTTTGATATTTATTTAAAGGAATGACTGGTAATTCGGAAAGGTTATAGTTGAGGAAAGAATTACCAAGAAAACCTCAACCGTAATAGATAAATATTATAATATTCTTTTGAATAAACATAATTCAATGTACAAATAAAATGATCTATTTATGATTACAAATACGAAAGATAATCGTTAGGATGTACAATTTATTAGTTAAGTATGAAGCGCAAAACCTAATATACCAATATGGTATTAACGCAATCTAAATCATGTTTATTATAATTCTTTTTAATAATTCATTTTTTATATAAGGGAAATGATATAAATATTATAAATAATGAATAGCTTGAAACATGTACAGAAAAATTTTCGGTTTCTGCCGGGAGTCGAACCCGGGACCTTTGGCTTTAGCTGCCAATGCTCTGACCGCTGAGCTACAGTCGCCGAAGACTTTTCTGTACAGCTGCCTTATTGTTTCTTCAACTATGGAGGTTGACGAATTGTCACTAACTCCTACGTTTCAAAACTCGCGGCATTAACAATTTCCCGTGCGACGCACTGAACGTATTAAGTTCTAATCAAGCTAGTAGAGGAGAATTCTTGCAGTATGGAGCCTGCGTGTATGTGTTAAATGAATAGCTTGAAACATGTACAGAAAATTTTTCGGTTTCTGCCGAAACGTAGGAGTTAGTGACAATTCGTCAACCTCCATAGTTGAAGAAACAATAAGGCAGCTGTACAGAAAAGTCTTCGGCGACTGTAGCTCAGCGGTCAGAGCATTGGCAGCTAAAGCCAAAGGTCCCGGGTTCGATTCCCGGCAGAAACCGAAAATGTTTCTGTACATGTTTCAAGCTATTCATTTAACACTTACACGCAGGCTCTATACTGCAAGAATTCTCCTCTATTATAAATAATAATTCGTAAAAAAAATACAATCATCATCTTTTAAGTTATGAATAACCACGCTCCTTTTTCATACTTTGATTCGTATGTGTGCTTTATTTGTGGCCATAACTTATAGACCTCAGATTGAGAATATAATAAACAGAGCCGCAAAAGGACGCAATCCTAACTACAATTTTTAAACGTAATCAAACCTTTTTCTTGCGAATTCATTCATCTCAAACATAAATGCAAAGCAGTAGCATACATTCAAACATCTAACACAACATCCGAATAAAGATTATCTTTTCACTATTTTTAAGAAATATGATAAATTAAATATTACTTACAGTTTTACTTGTACATTGATTAACATTAAAATATTATTCATTAAAACTATTAACAAATATTAAAACAACCTGAATGCTGCTTCCAATTTTTAAGAGATTCTTTTAATTGCTGCTTACAGCTTCTTATTTATCTCGTTTCTCTCTCTACCGTACCAAAATAATCATTTTTCTCATTTTCCTACTTCGATAAAATAATAAAAAATTTGTCAAAGATAAATCAATCAAATGTAACAGCATTCAAGTCAAACAACAAGACATTTGTATAAACAATTAGATATTTCTTGAACATGGTCTTCAAGTCTACACAATTGCTTACTTATCATTTCCAGTTTCCCGTCAATGTCATTCACCTTTAATTTCAGCACTATTTTTGCACACATTACAACTACCCCTTCTTTTGTATTTCAGCTTAAGTTTAGGTCCTAAAATTTTCTAACTAATGGTTGGAAGAGAACAGTGGTAATTTGGCTCTTGTGAGAAACGGTCATTTTTACGTAATTCATATATTTCAAGTTAAAACCACCAAGATTCTGTTTTATTTGAAAAGATCTGTAGGATCATCATCATATAGGGTCAAAAATTGTATTCAAATTATATACAGTATTTTATTGTATTATTAAAATATAAAAGGTGTTCAGTTTCAAATCGAGCGGCATAAATATCTCGAAAACGGCTGATCTATTTAAATTTGATAAATCTCCAAAATTGATAGTTTTTGAGAAATTAATTCTTTTATATCAAATTTTGGCTTTTGCAGTGTTTAAAAAATTTGTAACATGTGACGGAATAGAAATATTAATTCGAAATTTAGGCTGAAGATATACAAAGAGCGTAGCTACAATACTTTCAAATTGGTTTTTGAATTGCGTATATACAGGGTGTGGTTATAACCATTTACATTTGCTGCAAATAGAACACCCTGTATTTTTTGACTCTTTCGATAGAAAATTTAATTTTGCATATACATTAATAATTTGTAGAGAAATACAATCAAAAGATACATTTATTTAATTAATTGTGCATTTGGTTTGAATAAAATAGTATACACACATTGGCGAAAAGGGAACTTTTGTCTATAAAATATCTTTTCTTTGACAAAAATGCGCAAATAAAAGTATTAATATATTATTAGAATACTAATATGGCCTGATTTATATTTTTCTTTAGAATACAAATATATTTAATTTTGAACACTGTGCTAATTTTTAATTTTAATTGGCTACCAACGAATATGCGCATAAAACCCATATTTAGAACACAGAAAAATTGTATAAATTGTGATGTGCATGTAAATTCTGTATAAATTTTATGACCGAATTTTCAAATAGTAAAGGATTAGAAATTTTAAAAAACAATGGCCATATAAATATCGCTATATCACGATATATCGCTATCAACAAAATTATAACTTCAAAATTTCTTCATGAATAGTTTTAATAGAATGGTACTGCAGTTACATAAATAAATTTTCTAAATTTGCAACTTTTTCTTCCATGGTTTTATCGTTAAGAACGATTAAGATTTAAAAGTTTATAATTCATATGATATTTATATAAACTGAAAATTTGTGATAGGCCCTAGATTTAGGCTTCTTTTATTGTCTAGAGCGAAACGCGTTTGGCTTCTTTCATAATAATTGGTGAAGCTTTACTGTAAGACCCTATAACCCGGAAGTAAAACCCTAACATTACTTTAACATAAGGACGAAAAAACCACAAACTTATTTATATATTTTAATTTCATTGTGTTAAACTTAAAATGAAATATTAATATAAGCCACTAATATGGGTCACTTTCTTTTTAAAAAATAATTTATTTCTATGATTTCCATTTACTTCCATTTAACGATGATGTCTAATAATAATTGCATTATTGATTAGATGTACTACACAAAAATAATTATCTAAGAATTTTATAATCCATTAAGCATCTGTTTGTAGTACATTTTTAATGTCATTAGTTCCATTTTAATTTAATTATAAAATCATTAATGTTCACATTATATTTATTAATTAGATTAATAAATAATATATAGAAATTTGATTTTGGAACATGATCATGAACTAGGGTTCCCACGATTGCACAATTAGAATTGGATTACATATACTTTGTCCTCTCTCTGCATATAGTTTCTATAGTTTTGTTTGTCGCTGTTGGATGTACTTTCTCCCTCAAATCGCCAATTTTATCTATAACGTATTTGGAAATGCTATCGAATTTGAAACGTAGTTTGGTCGTTCCGGGCGCAATAGTTGCTCGTTTAGCAAGGCTTATTTTTTTCCGACCTTTAACTCGGTGTCGACCGCAAAAAATCTTTTACGGACTTGCATATTGAGGTTGTGGTGCATCAAGGATTGGAAAATGTAGCGTGTTTTTCCCGACAGGGGAGGATTTTCTTAAACGCCAGGTGTATTTAGGCCAGAAAATCTAACCAGTATCGCTAGTTTCGCACCAGAGATCGAATGGAAGAGGAAATCGAACTGAAAATACAGAGGCACATTAGAGGACGAATGCAAATAAATGCGAGGAACACAATGTGAAATTTACTACGTTTAAAAAAATACTAAATTAATAACGACTGGCAAAATCAATTAACACCCTTCCGAAGTGAGCCAATAAAGTTCTATTTGAAGTTTGGGTTTCGAAATAATCTTGAACTACAACAAAAATCTTCAAAGATATCTAATAACCTCTTCTCAAAGATTTGTCGAAAAGTTTATATATTAGGAAAAATTAAGAGCGATTTTGAGTACGCGCACAGAGGACAAATTCCACGAAAACCTAAAATTTTAGAATTGATTTTACTATTAGTACGAAGGGAGGGGAGCAATTACTGTGCTTTGTGTAATTAGAATAACTTAATTACACTAAAACTGGGTGTAACTAATGACAAGTCAAATCCCGAAGAACGCAAAAATAAAATAGAAAACAAATTGGGAATTTTAATGTAAAAAGTAATTTGTGACAACACTTGCTATGGAGGAACTCAATTGAGACAATGATTGTAATTAGAAGAAGCTAAGTACACTCGGAATAAATGAAAATAAAATAAAAATAAATTCAAAACACAAATTCAAATTGAAACAAAAATTATTTCCGAAAAAATGCATATAGATTTCATCTGATTCACAGGAAATAAATATTAGATAAAGGAATCAGATGTAAACGTATTAAATAAGGTGTAAGTTCAAATTAAGTAGAGGAAAAATAATAAACAACATAATAAAATAAGAATTGGAAGCGGCGTGGCCAACCACATTTAAATATTTAATACATATAAAAGAACAATTAAATGAAATCTGGACTCACTATAAAACTAATCTGACCAAATAAGCACTTGAAAATCACTTATAAATTAAAGTAAACTAAGGTAAATACCAGAAAGAGTTTTTTGTATTAAGAAATAAGAAATTCCGCTTCGTACTCCTGGTTGCGGGAGTACTTTTGTGAAAATCCTTTGCCGGGCGACGTTGAGGTGGTTGTCTAAAGGTAATTTACACATTAAAGTCTTACGACCCCAGTGCGTCTTTTGTTTTGTATAAATCTTAAATTAAATTCAAATATTCAGGATTCGCGCCGCGTTTGAAATTTGAAAGATATTTCTTTTGTTCCCTGTAACTAGTAGGTTCGCTACCAACTTGACGTTTTCCCACCAGTTTGACTTTTCTGTTGACTCCTGAATAAGTCTGTGTTGTCAGAAGCGGAGTGTTTGGGCTATATAAAAAGTACCGGTCGGAATGGAACTTTAGATGAAAATTCTCTTTCGTCTCAAATAAATGCCTCGCTGTTGAACAAACACGAGGTGAGCTTTTACTTTCCTGGTAAAACACTCGCTTGTTTTACACTACAACAAAGTATTATGTTGTGTTTGTTTATTTAATTATTAATATTAAATCTTGTTCTTTTCTTTTGCAAATTCATACACCAAGATCATTTTATGAATACATTGAACGCATATGAATTTTTCATCCGTTTGAGACTGTGTATTTTGTTGATATGTAGTTGTTTTGTCTTAGGCCATGTGTGGCATAGAGGTACCTTTCTACGTGGGATTCTGATGTAATAGCCCATCTTCGAATACAGATGGCCACATCTAGCCGTTGGCCACATACTTCGGACTTTACATTGTAGGTATGGAGATTTCTTCGGTAGCTCCAGATTGGCAGATTGCACAGTTTCCGGCAACCTATCTTACTAACACTTCATATT
>OZ005758.1:18794391-18884922 GCA_963930825.1 Silvanus unidentatus | reverse complement strand
TTTCGTAATTTTTTTTTCTTCTTGTTCATTACAGGTAATTACGTTATATTAATAAAAATCATTTTTTTAAGTAATTATAATCTCATAATTATTATTTCTATGCGGTGTTTCTTCAAACACACATAATTTATCTATCTTTGTCTGTAAGTGTATGTCATGCCTTTTATTTGAGCTAAAGTCGAAAATTACTTCATAGTATTCGTCTCTTTCTAACACCCTGCAGTTTATTATAACGTATGTCCGATATGATTTTCAATTATAATTTTGAAGCGCCCTCAACAACCGGTGGGCGAACTAATCCAGTGTTATCATGTTTGCCTATATAATTAAGACCCCCCCGGTAGTACCTAACTTCAAATACAACAATTTTTATTTAAATCAACTACAGCTCGTGTGTCGCCTGCGATACGCTCTCATTCTACCGCGTTATCTCATTTTAAAACCGTACAAGTTCGACTTGTGTATAAACCTAATGATCTTAACGCCTAAGACAGAGACTTTCGATGCGACGACCAGTCAAATAACGACAGTTTCATATACTAAAAAATCCCAACAATGTTATGTACTTCAAATATATCTTTTGGGAAACATCATGTTTCTAAAGTGACATCAATTATACGACTAACTAATTTTAATTTTTTTTATGTATGTTTATACAGGTAATTTTTTGTATATCCATAAAAATTGCATTTTAGTAAATTTTTCTAGAAACTAAGCCAATATTGTTCGAAATAAGTAGCTACGGTTTTCTATCTACCCGAGGAAATATATTATTCAACTGGAAGCAAATTTGACCATAGGCAACCAGGGTCACTCAGGATGTTTGTTTACATTTTGGACTTGTAAACAAAAATCACAAGTTGGACCCAAAAGTCGAAAATAAACCATTTTTACTTACCGTGAGGGTCCAGGATTGATTGCCTTCTGTCGTGCAGTACTAGTACCGCCGTCTCAGCTACAGAAATATCCCTGATGGCTCCAACTTTCTTATTTTGTCTTGTCCCGTCTGCAATCGTGGCCACTTTTCAACACCATGTTTTTCGGGAACTATTATACTTTTCCCATTTATGATTGCACAGAATAAAAGCACAACACTTTCTTGCCACTAACGTCCGCTACCGAATCCGTGACAGCCTACCGATTCCAAAAAGAGGTCCGTTTAAAAACCATCTATCCTACAAATGTCACGAAGAAAACCGTTGACGTTCACATTCAGCTTTCCGATTTCGTTAAATAAGCAGGCAGCTAGTAACGTGGTCTGATCTTTAGAGGGCACTACAAATTATATCTCACTGCCCCGACCGTCTTCTAGGACTAGTTAAAAACAATTTGAAGTACCGAAAAAGGAAGCGAAGGTGGCACTAATTACTACATCTTACCAGAGTCATTCCAGTTAAGCGGTATAAACGTTGGCCTGTTCGACCAAGAAATCAGTTCGGTTATAACTCAAAAATAACCATTTCACTTAAATTAATGTCAATCAGTGTTTAAAAGTGCCAGTGCAAGTTCCAGAAATCGTACAACTGTTCAAATAAAGTAAGTACCTTTTCTATGCCGACTTTTCTTATTGAAAAAAAAAATAAATTCTGTATTTGAATGCAATAGTTATTTGGATAATTAGGCCGGAAAGTATGTTATTATTGCAATAATACTTGTCGGTCGTGTTATCCACAGGATTTTTTGGCCAGGCGTTTAAAATTTATTCATTTTCATACATAAATTTAAATTCACATTTTACAACACAGGAGAATTTTTTGAGTTGGCGGTTGACAATTTCAAAACAATAGAAATTATCTAAAAATTGACCGTGTATTTGTAGGTAACTGTAATAGGTGCAACAAACTATAACTGACAGTGTGAGCCTGACAGCTGTCAATTGATCTTATAACTTAGTAATTTTAACTGCCAACAATAGAATCAGAAATGCAGTAAAAATCGTCCGGCAATAGGTTATTTTGCGTACGATTTTGAGTGACTTTTAGTCCGGATAAAGCGATTTTCAACCCGCGGCCAAAAACAATATTAATGTGTTTTTTTGTTATTTTTTTACTCCTGATCATTTTATATGATGTAACGTTTTTTATTTACGCCCGATGTGGAAAGTGTTTCATTTGAAACTGTTCGATGATACATTGAAAACTGTACTTTTCGCAGACCGTGTAGACAAGTACATACTTATCTACACTACTTTGTGCAAAGCTGTACAGGAAACTAATGGTTGTATTATTCTTTCTCTTTCTGTCATTCAATTGACAAATTAAAAAATTGTATTTAGATTTTATACAGTATTTTACTGTATTATTAATGGATATATGTTGGGCGTAGATAAAATATAGTGTTTAACTCGTGTAGCAAATAATTTCCTGTGTTCGTGTATGTTGTTGCATATAACACTTAAAAAACAATATACTATATTAAGGCAATTTCTTGTATCAAAATTTGCCTGAATACATTAAAAGATGAGAGAGAAAATGTTCATCAATAGTATCGTACTATTGATGAACTATACTTTAATACAATCAATAGAACGTATTAAAATACTTGCATGTTTTAGAGAATACTTTATTTGTGTCTAATGATGATTATATTCAACCATAATATTGCTGGAATTGTGTAATTACAATTACATATGTAAGTACAGTAGAGAAAAGAGTGGTAAGAATACTTTTGTCTAATATGCAAAAACCAGCGGCGGTAAATTGTGGCCTTAAATCTTTAACATTTTTTGCTAGAAAAAGTAATTCAAAACGAACTTCTTTTACATTAACATAATCTTTTTGTAAGCTGTAACAGGCTGTGACAAACTTGTCACTAACTTCTTGCGTGATTTCAGACGCATATACTAATATAATAATTGTTGCCTAAAACATAGAGTAACGATCAATTATTTCATTATCATTTTAGAGATTATCTTACAATGTATATAATGCAGTATAGTATCCATATTACTTCTAAATAAACAGGTGCATTATTATCGAATGCAGCTAAGTAAATACAGTCTACCATAATAGAAACAGCAGATGTTATAAAAAATATTATGTGCCATCCAAAAACGGAATTAAACAAATTAACTGCCTTATATATTAATATAAAATGTTCTTCCATTTTATAAATTTTGGATAATAACTGTGATTTACAACTTATATTATTTTTAAGTTCATTACAAAAAGAAATGTAAAGTAAATTATATTTTCTTCCAATTAATTGACTGGACTCAATTATTAAAAATATTATAAAAAATTGATAAACTAATAAAACTGAAAAAATTATATAATCAATACTAAACTTTTTTAAATTAGAAAATGAGGCGATATGTTCAAATAGGTTTAAAATCACCAGAAATATTGTTATAAAACCAAAAAACACGTATGTTTTTATAAGAGACCTTTTCTCTGAATTATAAATAATTTGTTCTTCAATGCAAACAATATTTTTTGTAAAACTCCTCCAGCGTTTATTTTTAAAGAAATTTGATGCAGTAAAACTGTTGAAAAAAAATAGTTGTTCGAGGACAGCTTCCAAAATGTCCAGAAATATACCGACGTTATTAAATTTGTGGTAATAATCATTGCGTCTACCCTTTAGAGAAAAAATGCAAGATAGAACAACTATCATTTGCATGAACATTAAAACGCATTTTCTTAATAAGGACAGCTCGGATTTCTCACGTTCTAATAAAAATGGAGTGACTCCTAAACATTTTCCACATTTAAGTAAATTATTCAGGAAATTGGTGTCCTTGTTTCTATCTTGATAATCCATGTTTCCAACGAAAGAAATAGCATTTTGTTTTTAATGTTGATGCTTTCGCCACATGTACTTTATTAATAAGTATAAGGTAAATCGATGATTTGAACAAAAATACTTGACATTGATCGTATTTTTAATTTCACCTAAACAACGAAAGGTGAACTATTGATTATAATTGTTAGCGATTTCAATCCAAAGTCTAATATTCCTGGAAAATCTTCTGTCTAACGAAAGTTAATAGTTTGATCTGCAACATTTTCAAAACTATTTAATGACATTAAAACTTCTTTTAGTTATACTTTTTGTATTTTAAAAACTAATTAAGGAAAAAAGTTTTTGACTTTCTTTTAACTACGGCGGTTGTTACTAAAATAGTAATAAGGGCGAAAGCTAAGCGGTTCTATCGACTCCGTACCAAAGTAATATATTAACGATAAAGTAATTGCTTTTAATTTAATTAAGTGTATTTGTTAGTTTCACTGTTGACTTGAATAATACTAGATATTAATGATATTATTTAAATTACAATTTATTCTTGAAATTATGTATTACAGTTTTTCGTTCGTAAGCGTGCTAGCCAGTTCTGCGTCTTCTTCTTGTCTGTCTATTATAATGACCCTATAAGTCTTTTTAAATAAAACACAGAGTCATGGTGTTTTTAACTTGGAATATATTAATTATATAAAAATGACCGTTTCTTACAAGAGCCAAATTACCACTGTTCTAACGTTAGTTTGAAAATCTTAGGACCTAAACTTAAGCTAAAATACATAAGAAAGGGTAGCTGTAATGTGTGCAAAAATAGTGCTGAAATTAAAGGTGAATGTCATTGACGGGAAACTGGAAATGATAAGTAAGCAATATTCAGCAATTGCGAATCAATTACGGGACAAGTAATTTAGGCTGTTTAATCACCTTGTAAATAAAATGCTAACTAAAAATTAATCAATGTAATAAGAATATTTTATATATTGGAAACTTTCAGATACATACATTACAAAGGTAAGTCGCCAATTTATTACTTTTACTTATTTGCAAGCGCTATCGATTTATCGCATAGTTTCCTCGTTTTTGTATACAACCACATATAGAAGTATCTACAGAACAATATTTTAAATTATTAAAGAATCTTGAATGTGGTGAAGATATAAGTATGAATTATCGCTCCTGGCAGCTATTTGAACAACCAAATCTATTTTCAAAGAGTAAAAATCATATATGGATTATTGTTTCTTCAAATCAACTTGAAAAACCACGTCATGTTTTCTAGATTTTCAAACAGACAAAAAAAAGCAACTATGAACATGAGTCATTTTTATCATTGTAATTTAACAAATGTAAAATTATTTATTAATTCAGTTATATACCCTTATGATGATTTAAATTTGGATTTTGATACAAAAAAATACTCAATTTTGTACTTGTATCACTTGTAAAGCATGTTTCAAAAATCTTTTTACTCTAAGAATTCTGGGGAACCATGTATTCCATATGATAATTTTTTAACAATTGCTTCATTAAACGTCATTGATTGTAGTCAACAAAATGACAAAAATTTAAAAGGAGGCACATGTGACATTCGTTTGGAATTTCAAACAACTAAAGATATTCCAGCGAACACAAGCGTCTATTTTCTTATTATTCATGACAAAGTAACTAAATATAACCCATTAACGAACATTGTTAATATAATGTAAGTAAGAAAGGTGAATTAGATTTATTTTAATAAGTGTGTAAGGGCCCTGAGACCGGCTCTGTATTATGTAAACAAAATATTTCAGTACGCAATTGTACTATTTACGAAATTAGGCGAGTGGTAAAAAATTGCTGATCTGCAGTTTGGGCAGTTGAAGGGAGAGTCTGTGAGAAACGTAGAACAGTTGTCTGAAGGTTATTGTGCGTGCTGTTAGGTGCATGAATAATTTGCTCAAATTAAAAGTAAGTACTGCTTTATTATTTCTTTGTTTATTTATACAATATCAAACTAGTACTAGTACATATTAAAATAGATTAAACATTATTTTAATATATTTTATTCTTTTGAACGGGTTTATCGTGTTGTGGAACAATGGCGCAGTTGTTCTACGTACAAACTTATGTTTGTAACAATTACCTTTTCCCGTATTTAAATATTAATTTCTTAAATTAATTGTGTTGAAATTCATAAGAGTTTCAATTTGAGAGATAATTATATTAGTTGAAGTGTGTTAATATCGCTTCATCAATTTATTTATGTATTGTGCTTACGAACCAATATTTGGGCTTACGAGCTCGTACTACCTCGTTGAAGAGGGTACTTTAAGACGGGGATCTACGGAGAACTGTCTTGACAATGACCTACGGGAAATTGTCTTTGTTGGGGACGCCTGACACCCACTAGGACGCTAGTGGGATTTTATTTTACATTTAACAGCGATGTTGACAAACGGAAACTGTTGTCATAAATCGTGAAATTAAATCATTTTAAAATATGTGATTGTGAAACATAAGTTGATCGATCGTTTAAGTAAATTATATTTTAATTGTTGCAGTGCTTACTTAGTCCATGTGACTAATTTACTTATTGTTTCTTTTCAGTTGGTCTACTTTGCTTTGAGCCTGGTCGGTACAATTCATCGAACAATATTTTAAATACATTCGGGTTTGTACCATTACAAGTGTATTTGATTTTTTTGTGATTTAACTAAGAAAAAATAAAAAAATGCATTATTAAAATATTTTTTTTATTTATATAAATTGAACATGTTTTTTTTTAAATTCATTACACAGCAATTGCCCCTGCTGCCGGAGGTGGTGCAGGAGCCGGACCATTTTCATCTTCATTGTCATTATCATTCCAATAACTGTTGTAAGCTTCATCCTCATCCTCTGACATCTGCACTACTTCCATCCAACGATCGATGTCATCCTTTAATTTCTGTCGTTCTCGATCAGCTTGCTCTATATCTTCTACCCTTTGAGCCACATCCCAATTTACATCTTCATGCTCAAAGAGCAAGGAAATCTTGATAATCGTAACAGTGCAGATGGAGCTGTTCCATCCCATTTACTTGCACGAACTTTTTGCATTTACACATAAAACACCTTCTCTTATTCCTATAGTTCCGCCTCTGACACCGATTTATATGCGAGAGCAAATATTGCTCCCCCACATAATGCCTTCTATTGTAGGAGCATTTTCTAAATCAATTATTATTGATGCTATTGTTATTTTCGAACATTTCAATATGTCTAGAATATTTATAATGACTTGAATGTTAGAAACTAATTAAAATTAATTTAATTGTCTTTCTATTATATAAAACAGTTTTGATTACTACGCACTCTGTATCTAAATAAGTTTCATTGGGCATTTACAATGTGGATATTATGCTTAAATCTCAGGAAAATTTTGTAATAATCCACATTTAATTAATACAAGTTCATATATTATTAACTAAACTTAATGAATAAAAGTATTTATATTGTACTCTTGAATCACAAATTCATGTTATATTTAAGATCAAATGAAAACTTATTGTCTCACCATGATTAATTCAAACAACGACACTTGTAGATATATTATTGTAAAAAATTAAATGGATGCTTTGCACTGTTTCATAAAACTCACTAAAATATATATTCAAATTTATTGTTAGTCTTTTCGCGCTAATAAGCTTGCAGATTTGTATTTATTGGCAACTTAATCATGAGTCTTTGGAGCGGATCAAGAATTCAAGAAGATATATCGTTATTGTCTCGTAAAGAGAACTTGTCGTTTTTGAATTAATACAAAATCAATTAAAATTAATAAAAGTGACAAATCCAAACTTGTCGTTTCGGTGCATAATTATTGTACACAGGAGCATTACATTTGTCACTGGTCGCGATTGCATTTTATGTATTGACTTTACGGCTTTGCCCATATTCCTTTGTCGGCGTGCACGTGTATCTTCAAGCAAAACCCTGGTCCACTTAACCGTACGAAGTCGCAATACTGCTATACAGTGTCGCTTGCTTTCAATCACCTAATTTCGCTTGTCGCTTTGCAAGCTGCACTTTTCTGCATCAAGGTAAGTCGCCAATTTACCATTATTACATTTTTGCCAGCGCTATCGTTTCATCGCATGGTTTTTGTCGTTATCGTTAACACACTGAACAAATATATATAAATATATATATAAAAGAGAGAGAGAATTAATTTTTAATTTTGTTTGTTATATTATAATTAATATGAAAAATAATAATAAGTCTATGTTTCAAAGGTGTTCCTATAATAAAGGACATATAGACAATATAATATATTTTTTAACACACAATATTCAGTATAGAAGAAGAAAACATCCATATTTAAAAAAGAAGAAAATTTTTAGTGTTTATGTAATACATTAATTCAAATTCATAAACTCAAATATCATCATATTCGGTTTCGTGAATATCAAGAGTATATTCACAATAATAGCAGAGTGCATCCTCAGATTATTCATCAACTAGCACAAAACCACAACAACAACGAACAAGGAAATAGAGAAATGGATGATTTAAATGAAAGAAAGATTATTAAAGGTAATGGGATGGCTTGAAAATGCAATAGGCCCCGAAGATGAGGAAGAACAAGATAGTGATGAAGCTAAAGGGTTATAGTGATAGCGACGAAGAATCTGATGGTGCTGAACATCAATCACCATCACATGCTGGAGCAGCAATAGCTGTTTAGTCAGAGTTATTTTTCGAAATAAATGAAGATATAAAACAAATTTTATTTATGTTTTTTTATTTTAGATGCTGTATTTAATAGTATTTATTATATATTCTATATTAAATAACAAATATATATGTGTATATATTTCATATTTTTAATAAACCTATATATGTATATTCATACTGTAGGCCGGTTTGGCCATTTTGTCATACCACTCATATCAAGTATTATAATATATATATATAACTTATAAATCGTAAAAACTGATAAGTCTTTTTAAAAAGAATTTTATTTATTTCAAATGCCGTAAGATATAATAAGTATGAACAGATTCAAATCTCGATGTAAACTAACTTGTTAACAACAATTACAAGATTAGAGAAGTCTAACAGAAATGCAATATATGCGTTTTTATAAAGTGCAGTATAAACGTTAAAAATTGATGTACAGGGTGTTTTTTTCATCTTATAACTTATATATATTAAAAATATTGCAGTAATTTGTAACAATAAGTTTAAGTATAACAATGTAAGGAAATGTACATTTTTTGTGAAGAAAACATCTTTTCAATAAACAATCTAATTGCACCATGTTGAGTACCATTATGGTTTGGCGTATTATTTATATCACTATTGTTGTTGCTGGAGCAGTTCTTTGAATTATTTAAGAAGAATCCATTCCAGTGTGGTGTGAGAACGTACTTATTTTCATGTGTAAATATTTTCTGCTTATAGCTCAATTTATGGAGTGCCACTTGTGATCCCGTTGAATCCGTCTTCAGTACATCCAATTTACCATTATTTATTGTAATTAATTCCATTCTATTCCAATTTTGAGGCCAGTCGTCGCAATTTGTGTAGTTTTAAATTGTTGATGGTGCTGTTAAATTTAACAAACAATTGAATGCATCTTTTCTGTTTACCAACTGTAAAACGTATAATACGTTTCGTTGCACAAGTGTTATAAATAAAAATATTGCAATGCTTATATAAATATTAATAACGAATAAATTTTATCATTTATAGTGAAATTTGATTTCTAAATTGTAAACCAAAATAATACCGGATAAAGCTGTCTTAAATCTTCTGGGCTATCTAAATTAGTCCACAGTTTAACTACTTGCTTGATATACAGTATTTGTTTAAAAATTTTAAATATAGTCGGAATAAACGTATTAATCAGAACAGGTGACAGTTGAAGGATCCTGCTAGACTAATAGATAGTATTAAATTACAAAAAAAATACTTACAGAAAGCACCAAAACAGCAATAAGCACATGTCCTAAAATAGGGCACAAATTCGTTTAACATCGTATTAGATCAAGTGCGAAAAGGACTAAGTTGGCTACTCTGAAATGCGCACCACACCACCAATCGAAGCGTTTGTTTGTGTGCAAAAAGTCTGCGATGTAAATGTGTGCCAATTCATCTGATTTAGTAGCACAGTTTCATTTCGAACGCTTAAGTTATCGCACTAGTGAAAGGTAGCGCTGTGTTGCGTGTAGAAGACTATTTCGTATACTGATTCACCAGAAGACAAGTTTCATAATTCATAAATATTTTTGTGCACGTTGCATAAAGCTAGTTGACCAATATTCATACACAGCGGATTCTCCTACCTGAATGTGTTAAGCACTGTGGGGTTACTCCAATTAAAGCGAACGTTATTTTTGGCATATTACACTGTCATCAAGAGCATAACACTGTTACGGATACCGCGACCTGCTTTTGTTAGAACGCGTAGTACGCATTTACTACATTAGTATGTAAATGCAAATTGTACAGTTTATTGATCTATTGTACAAATTTTAATATTGCGTTCAGAGTGTCGTTGTTGTATAAAACTAATTGATTGATTTGCATGTTTCTTGCCAGGCACAACAACTGCCCCTTTTCACTCAATTGGGACAATGCCAGTGTATAATGAATGAATAAGTGAAATAATTTTGTTAGCCTACGGTAATCATAGATGATTAAGGGTACTTCACGGAACTTTATCTATTTCTTAACTTCAACTGGATAAAATATTTTATTTAAGACACTTTTTAAAGTAGTCAAAATTCAAGAAAATATTTCAAGTACCACATTTATATCACAAAGCTTTATTTACCTCATGAAAACAAATAAATAAGAATTAGATAAGAATTATTTACGCTCACTGGTTAATCAGTTGTTTACTATAAAAACAAATAAACATCAAAAATTTATGAACATTTTATAAATTTTCTTGATGATACACACCATTGTTCCACTTAATTTGTTAAATTTCCAATATTAAAAATGCTCTCTAATAGGAAAAGCATCAACGTTAATAACTATATAACCGACTTCTTTCAAGTAAATCGTTTAGTTTTAAAAGTAGCTGGCCTTTGGCCACTTGAAACCCAAAACAGCTTCATAAAAATACTTTACAAAATGTACTCTTTCTTCGTATTTATTTTTGGTTACATTTTCTTCACCACCAGCGAATGCATTAGTCTCTCATACACCTACAAGAACATACACGATTTTATAAAGAATATTTGCATGGTTTTGACACACATTATGGGTGCAGTAAAATACGTTTTTTTCATATTTTTCGGTAATAAATTAATTAAAATCATGGACATACTTAACAGTGCAGAATTTCAATACGAACAAACTGAACATTTCTTTCCTGGTCAAATAACTCAAACCTATTTAAAATTTAGTCTCAAATACACAGTTACTTTTCTGGCAATGCCTGTTCTAACTGCAATTTTATCTTTTGCACCACCAATAAATAAAAATTCAACAGTTATATTACCCGAAGAGATGCCTTTCTTTGCTTGGATACCATTTCAATATAATACACCGAAAAATTATCTCTTTGGGGTTGTTTATGAAATTATTGTTCTTATGTCAAATGCAAATTGTATCATTGGTGTGGATATTTTGTTTATCAATTTAATGAATTGCATTGCCGCACATTTAACTATCATACAAAATGCTCTAATTACAATGGACGCAAGAGCACAATCTCATGTCGATGGTAGTGAAACAGATGATGGATTATATGAAAATTACACGATGAGGAAAAGTAGATATAGAGAACTTAAACGTATTGTTAAACATTTTCAAATGGTTTATTCTGTTTCTGAACAATTGGAAAATTTATACAAATATATAAATTTATTCCAAGCTTTTGCATCACTTTTCATCCTGTGTACTTGTTTGTTTGTAGTTTCTACAGTATTAATTTTATTCTATTAAACGTGCTATTGCGTAAAGAATCTATTTTTCAAATGTCTATGGCAGATAAAAATTTCATTACTGAAATAACTTTTATGTGTGCAATTGGATATGAGCTGGCACTATATTGTTGGTTTGGAAACCAAGTTACTATGAAGGTAAATTTGAAACATGTGAACAAAAAAATATAAAAATCCATTTTAGGCCGATCAAATGACTGATTACATTTGGAATTCTAAATGGTTAACTGCAGATAAGCATTTTATGGATAATCTGATCATAATTATGCAGAGAGTGCAGAAACCCTTGCATTTTACTTTGGGAAAATTTGCACCATTAACTTTAGGAACTTTTATGAGTGTAAACTTGAGGAATATTTTCAAATTTATACTATTAATGTTGATGGGTTTTAGGTTGTGAAAACCTCGTATCTACGCGAGACATTTTAATAATTATCCAATGCAGTGTCTATAAAATTCTATCTGTTAAGAAAATAAGTATCCTTTTAAAAATATTGCACCAAAATGAAATGGAAAATTACGTACACATCGAAATAATGATATATAAAACATGTGCAAGAAATGGTGGACCATAAATTTTGTTTAATTTTAGTTTAGTCTTTACTGACAGATAAACTAATTTGACATATTAATTACAATAATTTACAACAATAAATCTATAATAATTAATAAAGGTACTAGAATTAAATATATTTAATTACAATAATATTTTGTATTTTGTATATATAATATCACAGTAATTTCAGATCTTATGATTTTTTTGAAGAAATTTTTTAAATAAAAATTCAATATTGTTGATTAAATTAAGTAATCTACAGGCTTTGCCAATTGGTGAAAACATGTCATAATTTGTCTTATTAAAGTCTATATATAATGTTCTTGTTGATCTAGCGGACCTTGCTCGAGCTAGAAAATTAACTGTCTTCAATACATCAGGACTGTCCATTAAATTATTGATAATTTCAAATATAAAAAAATTAGTGAAATATTGTTTGTTCGTGTTTCCAAGGAATTAATTTTTTAAATTGATTCAATAATTGAGGTGTTAAGAAATTTAAATCTGTTTCTTAATTTAATGCATACAAACCTTAAAAATTATGATTGAACTTTTTTTTTATTATGTGGTTTTTATATTATTGTAGCCAAATTATAGATGCATATTTCAGGATAGATCGTACGAAAGAAGAGTAAAGATTTTTATGTTTTCAATGTTATTAAAATCTTTCATGTTTCGTTTTAGAAAACCCAATAATTTTAAAGATCTGTTTACTTGGATCATAATATGCAGTGCAAAACAAAGAGTGGTGTCAAATCTTATCCTAAAGTCTCTGATAGTTGGATTATTAATGAGTGGTAAATCGTATACGAGATTGTATACGATCGTGTACGAGATTTTAAAAAAATTTTGAATTTTATAAAAATTTATAACTTGACATTTGTTCGTGTTTAAGGACATTCTGTTTGTATGACACCAATTCGTAAAATTTATTAAATCATCTTGAATAAGCTAACACTCTTAAGATGATCTCCTTGAGGAACAACTGAACTTACATTTTTTTTGATAAATTGTTAATTTTTATGTTTTGTGTTCTATTTGATAAAAAGTCATTTAGCCAATTAAGAAGTGGTGATTAAATACCAGCGGCTTTGAATCTGTTTAATAAATTATTAGTTGGAACTTCAAATACATACATACATTTAAATTGTAAAATTATTGTTAGTAAGATTCTGTGTTTCGACCTGTGTGCTAAATAAATAAAAATAAATAAAGAAGTACACTATATCATAATCCTTATTAAAATCTGTATAAATATTATCATTTGAATACCTTGTTCAATATTTCGAAGAAAATATTTTTCGTATAACTGGATTTCTTACTAGAAAATCCATGTGTTTGTATAATAAAAAAATGATTAAATGTAAAAATTTTATTTAGTTTTTAATAAATGATAGATTCAAAAATTTTGGAAATAATAGAAATTTTACTATTTATTCGATAATTTTCGACGCAAGTTCTCTTGCAGCTTTTAAATATAGGCATTATAAAACTGCGTTTCTAAACGTTGGGAAATGTACCAGTATTAATGAAAATATTAAATAATAAAAAAATCGGTGCTACAACGCTTAAAATTGTTTAAATTAAAATTAGTGCAGATTGTAGAGTATTGGAATGATAAGATAAGATTTTGGAGTCTATATTTATTGTTAAATAATTTAACACACTTGAGAACAAGTTAAATGGTCCAATGTTAATACGATAAGTGTTCTTACTGAATAATTGATTACTATCTATACTATCCTAATTAAGGAGGTAGGAGGTGGAGGATCCAATGGTGTCGCGCATTGCGGTTCTATTACCTTTGGATACTACACAGATATTTCTTCTGGTCTATTAATCTTTCTGATGTCTAAGGTCTCTATTTTGATAAAAATATCGGCTTTGTTGATTTTTAGATTAGAAACATTGAATCTAGAACAATTAGAAATATTATAAGGAACGGGTGTGTTATTATTGAATACTGATTTAAATTGTAGATAAAACTAATTTAGGATAGGATAAAACGAGACTTCCTTAAAAACTGTCGATTAAACAACAAAAATGTAAGACGTTTATTTAATTATTCCACATCAACGTCAATTGTAATGGCAAGCCCTCCAAATCCCACATATTTCGGTACTGTAAATCCAGATATTTTAGATTTTGCTTTGATTAAGAACATTACATTGGATTATGAAGTCAATAATTTGGATAAACTAAATTCTGATCATAATTCAATTTTCATCAAGTTAGGTATTGATAACAATACTTCGAAAAACGAGAAAGTAAATATTATTAATTGGAACAATTACACGGAAAATTAATTAATAGACCAATCCCTATCAAAAAAATATCACAGACTTAGGAAATGCAATAACTCAAATTGAAATGGACATTAAACAAGCTATAAATAAGTCCAGAAAGACAATAGACAAAATTAAACATAAATACGAACTGCCAGAAAACAAAACAATTAATTCGTTCAGAGCGCAAAGAACTCTTGACCCTCGTGACAAAAACCACTACAATTACCTTAAAAATCAGGTATCGCAAGCTTTATTAGAACATAGAAATGATCAATGGAATAAAAAACTAAATTCATTAAACACAGGACAATTCAATATGAAAAATGGTCTGAGCGCTGAAATTGAAGAAATCAGACATGAAATCTTTAGTATTGCAAAACGGAACCATTGTTCATAGAGATAATGATAAAGCGGAAATTATGGCAGATACTTTAGAAAAACAATGTTCACCGAACAATAAACATTTACATCAGGAATTTATTAAAAAAGTAGATAAAACAGTCGAGACATTTATTACAAAATTTACAGAATCTGAACAAACACTGCTGGATCCAATTACACCAACAGAAATAGTTAACAATATAAAACTGATAAATCCCAAAAAAGCAACAGGTAGTGATGATATATCAAATAAATCAATCAAGTGTCTACCACAAAAATACGTTCTACATATTGTAGCTATAGCTAATGCCACAATTAGACTGTCACATTTTCCAGATCGTTGGAAAATCGCTGATGTTGTTGTAATTCCAAAACCGGGGAAAAATCATCATGATCCAAATAACTATAGATCCATTAGTCTTTTATCAAATCTCGGTAAATTAATAAAAAAATCTATATTAGCCAGACTACAAAAAGAAACCAGTAAAAACAAAATATTACCAAAAGAACAATTCGGTTTTCGAGCACAACATTCGACTACACAGTAAGTTTTAAGGGTCACAGAATTCGCTTATAATGCGTTAGAAGAAAATAACATAACAGGTGCCGTATTTCTTGACATTGCTAAAGCGTTTGATCGTGTTTGGACTAACCGACTGATTTAGAAACTAATAAAATGTAATATACAACCAAAACTAATTGCATTAATAGCGTCATACTTAAAATCAAGAAAAATTAGAGTCAAAATAGGCATTATAAAATCTACAAAAAGTTATAAAACAGCTGGTGTACCACAAGGAAGTTTAGTCTCTCCGTTAATATTCAACATTTATACACACGACATTCCTATATTCTATTTTACAAATTTGGCGTTATACGCTGATGATACCAGTAGGACAAAAAGGTCACTACTGCTGTAAATCCAACCCCTAGGCCAAACCCTTACCCCTATTAAAAAACAGCCCCTATAAAAAAGTTTCCCCTGTTGAAGATCTACCCCCGTGTAAAAAAAATTCGCCAAAAAGGCTATTATTTTTGAAAATAAAGTTTTGAGCAATCTGTAATAGATGGCGTTGTTAGTTAAATATTGGAAATAATACTTGCAAAGGTTAAATGAATATCAATTAATACGACACGTGTAGGTATATTAGGAAATGTACTTGCAATTAAAAAAGAAAAAAAATAAATAACATTATTTATATGTTAAATGAATATCAAATTAAATAATGCTCCTCACTACACATGTGCATTAGTCATCTTATTTACGTATGTATAGACAATTGTGAGAATTTACATGTATTAGATGACGACACATTACATAACTGTGGCACGGAATATTAAGTGTCGGCATCCGATCCTCACCTTGAAAGCGAAAGTTGTTTTTCTTTTCCATTAATTCAATGAACTCTAATCAAAACAAACATATAGAATTAATAAATTTTATTTTGATGTTAATTAATCACATTATGTTTGTAATTAAATGTATAATAAAAATACACATATACTATAAATAAATATTATCTAATATATAACATACATAAGATTTGTTTTAACAAAATTTAAAGTGTCTTTGTAATCTTCAATATGTAGCGAAACTTGTTCCAAATTCGAATTCGGTTCATCTCTTCCCTCTTTCATTTTTCCATCGATTGTGTTTATCAAAAACATAAATATTCCTTTGTGATAATCATTCTCACATACATTGAAAATGAATGAATTATCGTATGCCATTAATTTTTTTTAATAGTGGAATATTTGTATAGAAAATTGCATCACAATACAATTTTTCTAAGAAGTGCTTCATAGTGTAATAATTGGCGAATATGTTGTTAATATTCAAATTTTCACATATTCTTTTAAAATTTGTCTCATCCAATGAATCGGAACAAATGATTAAGCAGTAATATAATAAATGTTGTGGGTTCATTTGTTCAAGACGTGAAACACTCTCCTCATCCATTTGAAATTCATTTGGATTTGAGACAAATTTCACCAAATCTTTGAATTCAATATTTTCTTTATTTTCAAAATAATATGTTAAATTGGCCACCAGCTTATCACACAATAATTTGTTATTAAAACATGTTTTTATAGTTTCACTATTTAAAGAGGTGAATATACCGACACGAAAGATTCGCCATGGAACAAAAATTTCGTTTAACAATCCGAAACTGGCGTATCAGGATCGTTTAGATTCGAATAAATGTAATTCTCAGATGTCACTATGTAATTGCGAATTTGATCAAAATCGAACTGACTAAATTCACTTAACCAAGCATCAACGCTTTCTGCCATTTTTCACCCGTTCTTTTTACAATTAAAAAGACTAATCTATTGATTTTTAAAGACTGGTCTTCTTTCATCTCTAGCCCTCTTATATACCTGTGTCCTGCAAGAATAAGGGGGGTTGTGGTACCTCGGGGTATAACAGAAAGTATACACAAATCGATTAACAATAAATATGTATTAAAAATAAACAAATTACAATTTCGGTAACTAATAATGTCTCATTACATTAAGTAAGCATAACAACATTGGTCTTAACACAGACTAATCGCTCTGATCGTTGGTCTTCGTGACGCCCTCGCATTCCTACGAATCATATGAAAAACAAGAGTTATAATATAATAATTTATTTGGAACTGAAGCTGGTTGATGTAGAAACGAAACGATGTTCAGACCAAGATACATGGAATGTCTAGCCCCAATGTTGTACAACACTTTTGTACTTTTGTAACTTAATAAGAACACGAGGGTTCTATTGATCATTTAATTATAAGTTTTTTTATAATTCAAGAGAGAGTTTGAGGTAGTATGGGTAGTGACCAAATGGACATAAACACAATTTAGAAATACGATATAAATTTTTTTATTTACATACATACATTTATATATTTATATACATTTATTTACATAAAACAAATAAATACATACAATTTAAAAATACAATTTTATTATATACATCAGGTGACATAAACACAATTTAAAAATACTATATACATTTTTTATTTACATACATACTCGTACATTTATATATTTACATACATTTATTTACATAAAAAAATAAATAGATACAATTTAAAAATACAATTTTATTATATACATCAGGTGTTTCCCGTCACCGCTCGTCAAAATTGCGACGGTCTGCTGCTGCTGCCCCGTCGATCTGAAACAGAAATAAAAAATTAAGATAAGAAAATATTATAATTATCAATATATATGTACTTACATCAGCTGTTTCCCGTCACGCCTCGTCTACATTGCGACGGTCTGCTGCTGCTGCCCCTTCGATCTGAAACAGAAATAAAAAATTAACATAAGAAGATGTTTTAATTATCAATATAAATGTACTTACATCATCATCTGCCCCTTCCCACTCTTGTCTCTCTCGTTCGCGATCTTCTTCCAACCGCCGCTCTTCTTCTTCCCGCCGCTGCTGTGCTTCGACTTCTCTGGCGGCCGGACACACCAGGGAGTGCGTGCCGAATCCCGAATCCCAATAAAAGATTCGTAATCTTTTGCCGCAGGGGCAGTCTTTTTCTCTGCTATTTAATCTTTCCTTTATGCGGTCTTGCACGCACCCCTCCTCAAAGAGACTTAACTTCCACCGGAAGCTGATTTCAATTTTGGTGAAGGTCCTGTTCGCAGGCTCTTCCCTTACCACGACAGAAGAGGTCAGTTGGAAACCGCTATTCCAACCGCACACGAAGAACGATTCGCCACAACGAAAACATTCACGCCGATAATTGTTTATCGCGTCTTTAATTTTTTCGCGGGCATTTTGTTCTTCGTGCTCGTTTAACTCTTCCGTGAAATCAACTTCGAACACGGACACATCCGGACCGGCATACACGACTTTAACGGTTGAAGGGAAAACCGACATGTTTTTTATAGTAAAGTAAGTAAAGGATTACTCAGGATTAGCAAATTGTACTATTTTTAAAACGCCAACTCTCGCTATATATAAGATTGATTTCTGAATATTTAATTTCCATCTCTACACAAATATTTCCAGAAGTGTAAGTAATAGCAATTTAATAATTCAAAACAATTACCTATGTTGTTTTATGAGAGTGTCCTTGATTAATTGATCACAAAGTGCATCCAATAAATTTTCTAATATATTAATAATGCATGTACACGTGTAGGGAAATACAATTTTCAAATTGAAAAACAAATCCTTTTGTTGTTTCAAGAACATGTAATATTTAATTAATTCTGAATCTCGCGGAAAGTTACACAGATTATCAATAATATTTGTACACATGTAGGTATATGTAATTGCAATATGTACACAAATATTTCCAGACGTGTAAGTAATAGCAATTTAATAATTGAAAACAATTACCTTTGTAGTTTTATGAGAGTGTACATGTTTAATTGATCACAAAGTGCATCCAATAAATTTTCTTTTATATTAATAATGCATGAACACGTGTAGGGAAATACAATTTTCAAATTGAAAAACAAATCCTTTTGCTGCTTCAAGAATATGTAATATTTAATTAATTAATTCTAAATCTCGCGGAAAGTTACGCAGATTATCAATAATATTTGTACACGTGTAGGTATAGGTAATTGCAATATGTTAATTTGAAAAAATGCAAATGTTTTTCAAGAAGATAATTTATTTGTAAATAATAAAGCAGATTGTTTTTATTTATGAATTAATTTCACTACACATAAACTGGGTACTTTACAAAAAAAATTACACGAACCGTATTCTTCACAGTATTTGTTGCGTCTTTTATATTAATTATATCATTTTTTTTCAATTTTTTTCCAATAATAGAAGGTACATGTACTCCATTAACATAAATATGAAATTTATTAATATCTTCACTAATTTTCACCAATAATAATTCACACTCAGCAATATGTATTATATATTTGTAACCGCCCGTGCTTAATCTAAGAAAATTTGTTACAGGCTCCTTATTTGGACCAATATTTAAGTTTATAATAAAATGCCCCTCAAGAGAGCGTAATTTTTTTTCAAAATCTTGTTTTAAACTATTTATTTCATTTGATATTAAAGAAGTTTTCGTGGAGTTTTTAGTGAATTCCGAAGCTAATTTATTATTAAAATCAGATTCTAATTTTTGAATTTGCCTCAAAAGATTGCCGGCAGGACTTAATGATTGCAATTTCTGTTCGAATTCATATCTTAGTAAATCAAGTTTTTTCGTTATTAGGCTGTCAATTTGTTGAGCTATATTAGAAGTTGTTGACACATTTTGTTTATTGGGGAGTGATTTTCTATGATCATTAAGATATTTCCTTACTATATGCCGACCGAACTTGTCGAGCGTCATGTTAAAAATGAATTGGGATAAATAAAAATCTATATTTAAGTATATAATCTGATTTTATTTGTTTATATTTGAGAACCAATTTTTACATAGTTTAACATTTTGCATTGAACAATTTAAATTATTAAATAAATGTTTTCCACAGTGGAATAAATTTATATTACCATTTTTAAGACTATTTAAAGATGGACAGTTAATATCTTCTAAATTAATTATAATATTTTTTACGTAATCACTCAATATGGTCTTTTTGACTAATCCTTTCACATAAATAATTTTATCACTTGGGATGTTCGTCGCCAGAAATGATCCAATATCTTCAAAATTAATTTCGGGATTTTTGGTGTTCCACTCTATTCCATGTAATGTTTTTGTCAAAAAAAAATTATGGGCTCGTTCTTTGTCGGACAAATCATAGTTTTTTATTGGCATTTTGACAAATTGATGAATAACTTCGTCATTGTCTGTTATAATTGAGATTTCTTTTATATAAAACGGATGTGTCTTTTTATATTCAAAACCTTGAATATCTACAAAATACATCTTGATCACAAAAAAAATATTCAAAACTGAGTACTAAAGAAAGACCACCCAATTATATATATATGTCTTAATTTAAAACAAGGTAAACTGTTTACGCTTAGTATTTGTAAATTCCATCGTAAATTAAATGATCTCACAAAGAAATTAAATATTCATGAAAATATAAATATGTACAATAAATATTAGCATTCAATCGACTAATTTTTAATGCACGTGTCTTCAATAATGACATAATAGAAACAAGTTACAAAGTATGTATTGTTTTGAATAAAAAACATAATTTTAGGGGAATATATATATAGGTAATAACTGCACACGTATTCTGCAGTTTGAAATTGCTGTTTCTAAGCCGATAAATCCGAAATATGAGCGCCCAATTATTTGTTGATGGTGTTTGTTGCTGTTTTAAAACTACTGTTTTAAAACAACTAGCAAGAGAATATCCAGTAAATTTTGGTAAGTTAAACAGATTTTTATTTGATTGATTTTATTATCATCTAAACATATTCTTTAGTGGACTATGATGAAGACACAAAAAGGCACGACTTCCTTCATCCATTAAATCCAATAACTACACTGGCATATCTAATGTATTCACAAAAAAATAGAACTCAAGCTGGTATATTCGATCGATCCTCCTTTGCCGTCATTATATACTATATGATTCATAATTTATTTGCCGGTTTTAACCAACATGAATTACAAATTGACACAATTTTTTCTCAAATGGCGGAATTGGGTCTGTTAGACGATAAAAAATCAAAAATTTTAATAATTCTACCTATGAAAGAAAATTACGAGCTTATTTTGAACATGATGATCAAACGTAATAATGGTCTTGACATATTAACCATTGAATATATTGAAAGACAACATATTATGTTTGAGTGTTTTGCAAAATATTTTAAACTTCCTACTGTGACTGTCGATCATAGGAATATCGAGTCCTCCATTAATCAAATTTACAATACCGCAAAATTCTTATACCTTCCTCAAATATTTTCGAATGTCAAATTATTTAAAAATTATGTGTGCGATAGCGGATATGACTTAAAAGTAAAAGAAGAATATATATGTAAAAAAAATGAAAAAATTTTGATTTTTTATAAAGAAAGAGTTGTAATTCCTCTAAATTACTGCGGAATAATAATTGCCAGATCTTCAACTAATTTGTTAGGTGTTTTAAGAAGCGGATTGGTAGACCCAACATACAATGGAGAACTCAGCAGTGTGTTCATTGCAGATTCAGATTGTACATTGACAGAAGGACAAAGATTCGCTCAAATTGTCATTTTACCAACCGCCCAATTGAAGACATCTATAACCCCTACAGAGGTGCTACCAAATATTTTGAGAAAAGCCTTAAATTATGGCTCAAGTGGAAAATAATGGGAATATGTTATATCAACTATTATATGAACTTATTAAATTCATATTATATTATACCTACATATTGAAAACAAATATAAAATAAAATATTATATAAACAACTGTCTTTGTTTAATTCGAAAACCCCCCTATTATTGCTGACAAATAGGCTTCGTACGTATATATATATATATCCTATATACACCTATATAATGTGATGTTAAGATCTAAATCTTTACAGAAATAAAAATGAATACGATAAGCGAGTTAAGTTCACAATCTATAAAGTTGATATTTCAAATTATTCCTCTTATAAGAATTAAAGAAGAATGTGAGAAATACATAAAAAAAGTTCAATGTGTGATAAATTTAATAAACCGATTTTTAAAAGTGAATTCAAGTGAATACATCAAAAGCACCGAAAATGCAAGTAAAATTGAAACAAACCTAGGGATATTAAAGGAACAACTTGAGACATTGAAGAATATTTTCATTGAAAAAAAGGGTGGAGGCGATGTATCAAAAAGTAATGGAAGACTAATATGGAAAGACCTTAAATCTATTTTTAAAAGTAGAATGTTAACCGGAATGGTCATAAATATATCATATAAAGACCCAAAATTATTTCTAAATAAGGCGTATCGCAGTGTTCAAATTAAAATTAAGAAAATATTAAAAAAAACTCCGGTGAAGGTGAACTTTGTCTTTTTGGGCAAATTTGTACTGCCTAGTACCGGACTACAAGAGGTAAAATCATTTATGGTAGAAAATCATCTAATTGATAAAAATTCGGATTTCAAAACTATATATCAAACTATTGCAACAAAAATTTTAAATAATCTCGACGATTTTCAACAAAAAGAGAGCGGATGGGCGATAGAAAGTATAATTGGTTTAAAGGTAAATATTAATAAATATGAACCCATTTGTTTAGGACAATCTACTTATATTGAATTAAGTAACTTTTTAAAAAGAAAAAAAGCCATCATAAATGTTCATAATAACGACTCTCTATGTTTTTTATATAGTATTTTAGCAGCCAAATTTCCCAACACCAATAATGCCAATAGAGTTTCCTCCTATAAACATAAATTAAAATATTTAAACTATAAAGATTTTACCTTCCCCTTTACATTTGACCAAATACCAAAATTTGAAAAAAAAAATAACCTTCGAATAAATGTATACATGTATAAAAAAAAGAAGGTATATCCGATTATTATATCAAGAAATAATTCGGTCTTAAACAAAACAATACATCTATTAGCCTTAACAAAAAAAGTCGATTATGATTACAATTATCCCAATAAATCAAAGAAAGTATATCATTTTTGTTTAATAAAAGACCTTTCTCGTTTAATATCTAATCAAAGATTCACTAGTAAACGATCTAAAATACATGTTTGCGACATTTGTTTAAATTGTTTTTTAAATAATTCTAAATATCAACAACACATAGAAATATGTTCTCAATATAATGATTGTAAAACCACTTTACCCGATAAAAATAATTCTACACTCAAATTTAAAAATTTCCAATTTCAACAATTACAACCTTTTGTAGTTTATGCAGACTTTGAGAGTATATTGGAGAAAAATATTGTAGAGGAAGACATTTTACAAAATCACCGCCCCTATAGTGTGGCCTTTTATTTTAAATGTTCATATGACGAGAACTTATGCAGATTTAAATTATATAGAGGATTTGATTGTCCCCGCTGGTTTGTTAAAGAAATGGCGGCATTGTCCTATGAAATCGATAAAATAGTTAAAACGCCCAAAGCTTTATTTTTAACAACACAACAAGAATACGAATTTAAGCATTGTAATATATGTCACATTTGTAAGGAACCTATTAAAGAAAATGAGGTTAAAGTAAAAGATCATAACCATTTCAATGGAGAATACAATGGTCCCTCACATCAATTGTGTAATTTAAAATTTAAAAAACAAAAATATTTACCAATCATTATTCACAATAGTTCCAATTATGATACACACTTTTTTATTCAAGAATTAGCGGAATATGATAAAGGCGGCGTCACACTAATTCCAAGTTCAACTGAGAAATACATATCATTTCAAAATTATGTAATCAATAGTAGCATTTCCCTAAGATTTTTAGATTCCTTCAAATTTTTGCCTGAAAGCTTGGACAACCTATCAAAAAATTTGGAAAATGAGAGAAAAATTATAACAAAGTCTTTTGTACAGAACGAGGATGAATTTAAATTAGTTTGTAAAAAGGGAGTATTTTGTTATGACTACATAGACAATATTGATAAACTTGATGACACCGTATTGCCCAGAATTGAATTATTCTATTCTCAATTATACGATAAGACTATTAGCGACGAAGAATATAATCACGCATTAAATGTGTGGAATAAAATGAAAATAAAAAATTTGGGGGAATATATGGATTTATATCTAAAAACCGATACCTTATTGTTAGCCGATGTGTTTGAAAATTATAGAAAAACAAGCTTAAAAACATATGGATTAGACCCCGTACACTATTTGACAAACGCCTCATTTTCCTTTGACGCAATGCTCAAATATACGAAAATTCAATTAGAACTCATTGTCGATACCGATATGTATAACATGATTGAGAAAAGTTTACGAGGAGGATTAGTTCAAAGTAATTGTAAATATTCAGAGGCAAACAACAAATATATGCAAAATTACAATCCCGAAATTGAATCTACATATTTATTTTACGGTGATTTTGTTAATTTATACGGATATGTAATGACAAAACCGCTACCATACGGAGGATTTCAATGGGTGGACCCAACGTTAATAAATCTAAAAGAGTTACCAGATGAGGATTCGCCATATGGATATATTTTCGAAGTGGACATAGAGACGCCACAACAAATGTTCGATAAACACAAAGATTTACCTTTTTGTCCCGAACACGCAATTCCTCCAAACGGAAAAGAGAAAAAGTTAATAACAAGTCTCTATCCGAAGAAAAAGTATGTAATTCATCATGCATATTTAAGACAATGTTTAGAAAACAATCTAAGAGTTACTAATATTCATAGAGTTATAAAATTCAATCAATCAAGATGGATGAAAGAATTTATTGAATTAAATAGCGAGTTAAGACGGAATGCGAATAGCACTTTTGAAAAAAATTATTATAAAAACTGTACCAACTGTTTATACGGCAAATCAATACAGTCTGTTAGATAGTATAGGGACATAAAATTGGCAACGTCTTGGGAGGGACATTTCGGGTGTCATAGGTATATTGCAATGCCGCATTTTAAACGCTCTACAATATTTTCTGAAAATTTTGTTGCAATAGAATTGAACAAACTTGAAGTTAAATTAGATAAGCCTATTTATGTTGGTTTTGCAATATTAGATATTGCAAAGGAAACACTATATAATTTTCATTATAACTTCGTTCGAGAAAATTACGGGGATTTGGCAAAATTATTATACACCGATACTGATAGCCTTATTTATGAGATAAAACATATTGATATTTATGAAGAAATGAAGAAAAATATTCATTTATTCGATACATCATCGTATGACAAAAATAACCTGTTCAATATTCCAATAACAAAAAAAATTCCTGGAAAACTGAAGGACGAATTAAATGGGAAGATTATGACTCATTTCGTATCCCTAAGAGGCAAAATGTATAGTTATAAAATCGATGGAGAATATGGAGAACATAAAAAAATCAAGGGTATTAAAGCCCAAAGTGTAAAGACAATTACTTTCGATGATTATTTAAAGGCTCTATTTAATGATCAAAGTATTAATGTTAATGAAAAACATATTAGATCGAAAAAACATAAAATTTATACAATAACAAGATCTAAAATTGCACTATGTGCACAAGATGACAAACGATATTTATTGGACAATAAAATTGACACTTTACCTTGGGGGTACCAGCACGTGGATAAGTCGGTGAGTAATAACTATTAGAATAATTAGTGGGGTATATATATTCTAGCATTTTCTTCTTTAAATTACAGTAGGTTTTGGTGTTTCTTACATTAACAACAACAACAACAACATATAATTCGCATATACCATTTGGTCTTAATCATCATGGCAAGCAACAATAATCTTGTCGATTTGTTGAACGGTGTGGAAAAATCATGGATAAAACTAAGTGATCTGGAAATTGGGAAGAAATACACAATTACCGGTAAGACATCTATATTGTTTTCGTAACTACATACATTAAGAGCTAAAAAAATTTGAATTTTAGCATTTCGATCACAAAAAATGAAATTTGGTAACACCTTGGTGGCCACATTAGATGACAACACCGACGTTTTGTTTCCCAAGAGATATGCCCAAAAACTTGGAAGTCAAACAAACACATTGAATAAAAACATTCTGGAGCAGCATATTTCATTTATTGTTGAAAATCCCGATGAGGAAGACGGGTATTTGAAATTAAAATTTGTTAGTGAATAAGTATACACATAATATGTATTTTACATAATATACATGAAGTAATAAATGTACTTATTTCAAATAAAATATAAAAGATATTGAATAACCATATATAACACAATTGTATTATTTAAAAATTCATTTTAAATCAATTTGTACACTATGCATGTTAAAAAACAACCAATTACACTTTCCATTCAGAAACACAATGTTCTTGAGTTGACCAATAACAGTACTCGTCATTCTAGTTTATTTCCAACAGAACAAGTTAAAATGATTGTGGTGGGGAAGAGCGGTTGTGGAAAGTCAAACCTTGTTATTAATCTATTAGAACATGAAAATGGATTAAAATTTGAGAATGTGTATATTTTTTCAAAAACCCTCTTTCAACCACTGTACAGATATTTGGCGAAATTAATTGAATCAATCAAAGGTATGGGATATTATGAATATTCAGAACATGACGAAATAATTAAGCCTCTTGAAGCGAAACAAAATTCCGTTTTTATATTCGACGATATTGTGTGTGAAAATCAAAGCCCCATTAAACAATATTTTTCTATGGGACGTCATAAATTAATTGATTGCATATATTTAACACAGAGTTATGCACACACGTGTAAACACCTATTAAGATAGAATGCCAACTTTTTAATAATATTTCCTTGTGATCGAAGAAGTCTTGAACATATATACAATGATCATGTGAATACGGACATGTCTTTTAAGCAATTTTTAAATATATGTCATTTTTGTTGGCAAGATAAATATGATTTTTTAGTTATTTCAAAGGAAAACGATTTAAATAATGGACGGTATAGAAGGGGTTTTGACAATTATATACAAATATAATAGGAAAACGGTGGTTATTATAAATAGATAAGTTGTTTTGCAGTACTGTTATTATTTAATTTTCCACTCTAGTGATTGTATCGTTTTATTCATAAATATGGATAAAAAATTAACAAAAAAACTAATTAAAGCCCGTAAAAGTGTAAAACGAAAATTTGATTTAATTAAATCTCAACGCCAGGATGCAGAAACTTTTTTAGAATCAAAGTATCAACCTCTTAAGAAAATTTTAAAGGAGTCATTTGATCCTAAAACAATAAAAGTAGAGGATGCCGTCAAGAGAGAAAGCGACGACACATATACTGACGAATATAATATCAAGAAAAATCGCTCCTATAAATTTAGACCTAGCGATTTTCGAACGCTTTATATTGACGAGCCAAACGACAGTACAAATAATTTAGATAGTACAACTATAAACGATGACCACGACGATGCGGTATTCGATGCACCGACCAAACCGAGACGAAGATCATCTATGATGAGGACAACTCAAGCGGAGTCATTAGATAATAGGAAAGGCCCCCTCGCCGACATCGCTAACATATCTGTGGTGTCACCATCAACACATTTATCAGAACCTTCGAAAAATATATTAAAGGAAACATCATTCTTAGACCAAACAATGGAAAAAACATTTGAGCACATCCCCGGTGATGAAAGTTATATTTACGATGAACCACAACTGCAGACATCACCCGACACGGTACTTAAATCACCCGAGCTGGAACAAATGACGCAAGGAGGGCTTGATGAATATTTCGAACAATTTGATCACGAATTACCTAGACATTATTTGATGGAAAGAATAAAAGATGTCAAAAACGAATATGATACTCATTACGTTCGACATGACAGAGTTTTAGAAAAACTCACTTTCGGTGATAGTGTTATGACTTTTAAAGGTAAAGATATTATAGTCAAAGATAAAATTTTTGATGGAACGGAAGGTTTATATGAATTGATATTTAAAACAAAACCTAAAAATGCATTGATTACAAACAAAGATAGGGAAGCCTTTGCAGAGTTAATACTCCTGACTAATGCAAATAAAAGAAATTTTCAAGCGAATGAACAAGTTAGTGGAAATCGAGGTGAAAAATATGTAAATACTATTAAGCCAATAATGACTTCGATCGCCACCGCAGAATTCGATAAGAATTTCCCACGCCCATCGATGCCTAGAATCTCTAGTGTGAGTGGAATTGCTCATCGGTTACGTCCTCCACATTTACGTGAGAAAAAAGGTGGGGGAATAAAAAGCAAAAGTATTTCGCTTAATAATATAATAAACGATAAATCTCAAGCAATTATGTCATATAATACTAATAGACCCCAATATGTCTATTTTAATGATGTAAATGAATTAGTTGACAGATTAAAATTATTAATTGCAAGTAAACAAAGTGGGAACAACGGTATAATCGAGAACGAAATAGAATCGATATTTGAGGAATTGCGTGAGGCTAAAGTCATTGCATAATATTATTTATAATAATAATAATAATAGCCAAAACAGAATGAACAATAAAAAAGGTATAATACAAGATGTTAAAAGAGACGTTGTCTTGGAAATTCACAAACCGGCCCGTAAAAATTTTACAAGGAGACAGGTGATCATGAGGGGCATTCGAGATCTTTATCAAATTGATTTAATTGAAATGAGACCATATTCGAAAATTAATAAAGGACTAAATTATATATTAGTGGTTATTGATACGTTTAGTAAATATGTATGGGCGCGAGGTGTTAAAACAAAATCCGCAAAAGATATTGTTTCAGCATTAGCCTCAATTATTGAACCTGATAATATTCCCAAAAATATACAATCCGATTTTGGAAAAGAATTCTATAATCAACAATTTAAAAATTTAATGAATAAACATTCAATAAATCATTACTCAACTTATAGTACTAAGAAAGCCTCAATAGTGGAGCGGGTTATTCGAACAATAAAAAAATTATTATGGGTTGAGTTTTCGACTCCCGGTAGAAACCGAAAATTTTTCTGTACATGTTTCAGCTATTCATTTAATTGGTAATAACCTATAAAATAAAATTAGGTGGCGCTCGAGAAAACCGAAGTAGTCGCGTCACAATTGTTAGCGGTATATCTAGTTTACTTGTTGACATGATGGATTGGGTACTTAGCTTTCGCTGATGGTGCAGTTGGAACGAGATTTTTGACTTTCGTCGAAAAATCACCATGTGCTTAACCTCCAAATTTGATTTTTAATTTCCATGCATCAGTGACTTTCGTCTACTGGGCCCATAATCTGTTGATTGCGCAGTTTTCTTGTAGCACTTATTTTAAAAGAAACGCCCGAATAAACAGTTTAACATTATTTATTGAAGTAATTGTGGAAAAAGTATCACATATAAGAGATAACAATAATCGAACATTCTTCTTTGAAAGTTATAGCAAAAGAGAGGGATTAGTATAAAAATGGATAATTAATTTCCCTAAATTAAACAGTTTTAAACCATTCTGGTGTACAAAATAAAGTCCCTAAAAATTAATTTTTAAATTCAAATATGTCCATATTTTAACAGTGTATCTGAGACATTTTCGAAAAATACATCCGCAGTCGACTGCGAATCAGAAATTTTCAACGATAAGAACGATCCAATAAGCGACAGTGTGTCTCATGAAAGTTCTTTTTCCGCTTCTTCCGAGGATTCATCTAACGTTTTGAATAAGGACGATAGTTCTTCAGACGAGTTCGAAGACGATTTAATTAATGTTCATCCACTAAATATTCAACATCCTTCTGAAAATGAACAACAATCTTTTTCTCAGGAAATTAGTTTGTGGGCTCTTGAATATGGTATTTCCCATTCAGCATTAAATCACCTCTTGCGCATATTGAAACCACATCATGCCGATTTACCAACTGATGCACGATCCCTTTTACATACTCCAAGAAAGGTCAAAAATCAGTTGAAAACGGTTCCTCCTGGCGTGTACTACCATTTCGGACTTAAAAAATGTCTCAACCAACTGTTATTTCAATACCCAGATGTAAATTGTACCTCAACCATTGAAATTCTTGTAAATGTAGATGACCTACCCATTTCTTCGAGCTCTTCAAGTCAATTTTATCCCATTCTTTGTTCGATTTATAAAACAAGAAATGTTGGCATAATTGGCCTGTATCATGAGCATGAAAAACCAACGAATGCCAATGACCTTTTTAATGATTTCATAGTTGTGGCAATTGATTTAATCATTAATGAATTAATCTTCAATAATAAGCCATATTCATTTAAAATAAAAGGCTTCGTTTGCGATGCATCTGCCAAATCATTTATTTTTTATACTAAAGGTCATACTGGATATTCACTCAAATTAATAATTTGAAACTGAGACACCACGATGAATTTGTTGCTAAATGTGACGAAGATCACCAATCTGGAACTTCACTACTTGAGTCCATTCCTAATATAAATATGATTAACATTTGTGCATTGGACTATATGCATTTAATTTGTTTAGGTGTTGTCCGTAAATTATTATTATTTTGGTGTTGTGGAAAACCTCGAGAAAAATTAATCTAATCAATACAATTTCAACTTCATTACTTTCACTGCGACAATGTATTTCTTCCGATTTTGTACGAAAACCCAGGTCATTAGCAGAACTGAGACGGTTTAACGCCACCGAATTTCGTCAGATCTTATTTTATACTGGCCCAGTGGTTCTCAAAAATGTTTTAAACCGAGACAAATATTTAAATTTCCTGTGTTTACATGTAGCTTATTCGATTTTGTGTAATGAAGAACATTTGAAATTACACAAATCTTACGCTGATTCTCTTTTGCTATATTTTGTTGAAACGTTCAAAATTTTATATGGTGCTCATAATATGTCAGTAGTTATCTTGGGGTGATACTGTGACACAATGGCGCTTCTGATGACACATACCATCAGCAGAGACCATCCAATAGGGGGGTCTCCAGAAGGTCCTACAAGAATTTCTACAAGAAGTGTAAAAGAAGTCTTGTACACGGTAAGACATTCCTAGTCACATGTGATGGCATGTATCCATCCTCAAGGCCCATCCAATAAGGGTGTGGTAGGGGGTCCAACAAGAAGAAGTAGAAGAACTTCTTCAAGAGGTGCGCTGCAGAAGAAGTCTTGTATATGAGCACGCACACGTACTCACACACACATGCATCACGATATGGGTATGAGGGATGTTTTCCTTGTTGGTGATGGACACATAGGCGCGCACGCACGTACACACGCACGCATACAAGACTTATCCAGCTAAGGCCAGGGTAGGCTGGTCTTCTCCAGAGTATTGTAGAAGAGATTTAAGAAAAGGTGTTGGTGATGGATAGAAATTTAAAAGGAAAAACTAGAAACTAGTGTAACATTTTACCAATAGATGTCACTAGTGAAAAATTGATTTTTCTTGTACATATACAATAATCGAATTTATTTCGGTATGGATCAGGCTGGGCTGGGCCGGGCCAGGCTAGGCTGGGCTGGGCTATTGGAGAATTGATTGATTGATTGATTAGTTAATTAGTAATTTTGGGTATTTATTGAAATATTTATATAGTAAAAAGTGACCAACATTATCTAGTGACTGCAGCGCGATTCGAACCTGTGCTATATCAATGCTACTTACCTACAAATACATTACATTTACCACTAGGCTAATGAGATCATTTAAATAATTCTGTAGAAATAACATAGAACATCTTTCCATTTTTGTTTTAGAATACAGCGATATTTAAATTTAAATTATGCGCATAAGAAATCTGTGACATTTAATTTAAGAGGAGGCGGTGTTATTTAAATGATATATAATTTTTTAATGCTACTATTCATTACAGTTTGAAATTTAAAAAAATATTCTATATCTTTTGTTTTTAAATATTTTTATAATCAATTTCAGGTTTAAAACAATATATAAAAAGGATTTTTAATAAAATTAAATCATTAATGTGGTGTTGTTGGTATGTGAACATTGTTAGTTTTTAATCAAAATGAATGATCATATAATTTTACTCTCAGATCGTTCATCAATTTTAAGTTGTAAATTCTCACCACCTTTAATATTAAATGAAGTTTATTTTAGTTAGCTTTATTTTAGCTTTAGTTGATTTTATTAGTTATCATACAATTAATAATGTTACTAAAGAGAATAACAAATTTCATTTCTCTATATCTACATTAGAGAAGAAATTTACACATACCAATAAAATATATGAAATAACAATTGATCCTGGATTGTATGAAATAAAAGATATAGCACATTTTATAGAAAAAGAGAGAAAAAAGATAGTAGAAAAGAATGAGAAAGATTATTTGTTATCTATTAAGGCAAATTTAAATACATTACATTGTGAAATTAAATCGGTTTACAATATTCATTTTGATGAAGAACATTCAATTGGTTCTTTATTAGGATTTAAAAAAAATTATTATGCTGGTATTAAGCATATATCAAAAAATCCAATTAATATTTCAAATGTGAATGCAATTTGTATTGATTGTTCTTTAGTAAAAAATTCACATGCTGAAAATAAAGAGACTCACATATTACATACATTTTACCCACTTGTTGTTCCAGGTGAAAAAATAGTAAATTCCCCCACTACCTTAATTTATTTACCAATCAAAACAAACTATATAGATGAAATTATAGTTAAAATAGTTGATCAAAGTGAGAATTGATCACAATAAGGTTGCATTTAAAATCTATTCTAAATAAATAGTAAATTCGTGATGGTTTTTAGATATAATAGGTCTAATTCATTTATTGTTTCTTCTTATGAAAATATCAATAAAAATACTATAAATAAGAAGATGAACATTAAAAACTTGAGTAAGAAAGTGAATGTAATGAGATTAACATCTGAAAATAAACAATTTCTTCAATCTTTAGGGTTTAAAGTTCTAAATCAAAATTTAAAAAATGAGTTCCATTTTACATATTGGACAAGAGCTCTATAATGATGATACTATTACATCAAAGCATTTTCATTCGTATTATCCATATTCTAGTTCCAAAATATCTTCATCGGATGAAATAAGATTTCCAATTCAAACACAAAATATATTATAATATAATATATAACCCAAGTTTTATATTAATTGAAGGTAAAATTGTTAATCAAGATGATACAGTAAGTAATACAATTAAACTTATAAATAATGGTGTTGCA
This sequence comes from Silvanus unidentatus, assembly GCA_963930825.1. Classification (NCBI taxonomy): domain Eukaryota; kingdom Metazoa; phylum Arthropoda; class Insecta; order Coleoptera; family Silvanidae; genus Silvanus; species Silvanus unidentatus. Next base: position 18,851,345 of record OZ005758.1, on the reverse strand, counting down.
TTTATGTTTGATGAAGCAAGATATGAAATTGGAGGAAAAGTTGTTGATAGGTGTAGAAATGTTGGTATTACTACCACTTTAAAAGGTTACGTTTCTTTTACAAAAAATGATACTGACCGATATGAACATACTAGTTGGAATCACTTCAACTATCCTAATATAATTAATACAACTGGACATTTTAACATTTGTTTACCTTTAAAAAATTTATTTGGATTCTGTGAGGATTATAAAAAAATATTAATTAATATTAAACAAGAACTTGTATTATTGCGGGCCTCAACAGATTTAAATGCAACAATAACAACAGAACATAATGAAATACCTAAAATTGAAATAAATCGAATAGTTTTTAAAATACCACATATAGAAGTATCTACAGAACAACAACTTAAATTAATAAAGAATGTTGAAAGTGGTAAAGATATAACTATGAATTATCGATCCTGGCAGCTATTTGAACAACCAAATCTATTTTCAAATAGTAAAAATCATATATGGAATATTGTTTCTTCAAGTCAACTTGAAAAATCACGTCATGTTATTAAAGGTTTTTAAAACAGATAGAAAAAATAAAACAACTATGAATATGAGTCATTTCGATCATTGTAATTTAACAAATATAAAATTATTTATTAATTCAGATGTATACCCTTATGACGATTTAAATTTGGATTTTGATACAAAAAAATATTCAATTTTGTATCACATGTATACAGGGTGTTCCATTTCAAACCTCCCGCCGTCAAAATCTAAAAAACGGGTGGTCGGAAAATTTTGAAATTTAGGCTATAGGGGTAAGACATAGGGGCTGATCGATTAAAAATATTTTCAAAATGGTGGCACATCCGGTTATACCGGAAGTCGGTACTAACTTTGTTATTTTAAATGGAACACCCCATTTTTTACTTCATTTTTGGATTCCTTATCAAATTTTAGTATGACTTTATGTAGGATACCATATTTCTAAAATTTATAGTTTTTGAGATATTAATTATTTTATGTCAAATTTTCACTTTTGCAGAGTGTTACAAAAAAAAGTGTAACTTTGTTTGGGGTTGTTATTTTGAATTGAAATTTGGACTGCAGATAGTACGATAGCACAGCTTCTAGATGGTGTAATTGAATTTACGATTTTTTATACTGGGTGTTCATTATGGGCAGTGTCATTATGCTTATCTTTGAACCCCAATAACTTTTTTTTTTCAAATGGAACACCCTGTATTTTTTTGTCTTGTTCGATAGAGAATTTAATTCTGAATCGAATGGTATAAGCATATCCTATACCTAGGATTGATAGATTTTGAGATATTTAAAAAGTAAACAAATGTTACAATTTTTTATAGAGTTTTAAGCCTTTTTCTAACATTTGCGGGGGTTATGGTGGAAATGAAATGAATTATTTAGTTAAGTAAAGTTATTTTATCCTAAATCTTTCATAAGCTTCAATTGAAAATAACCTTTTGGTCAAAATTTCAGAATTTTCAGCATATCATTTTTAAGACAAACGCGGGAGTCCCCGGTTCGATCCCCGCTGAGGCCTAAAACTTTTTTTTGACTTTTTTCACAATTAATGGTATTCAACCGTTTTAATATTTTTTAAAATGTTTTGAAAACAATTAATAAGAAGCAGTTTAGCTACTGAAAGGCTTACTTAGGGCAAAAATTAACAATAATATGCAAAAAACCTGCTGTTATTTCATAAATTTCTAAATATCTCAAAATCTATCAATCCTAGGTATAGGGTATGCTTATACCATTCGATTCAGAATTAAATTTTCTATCGAACAAGCTAAAAAAATACAGGGTGTTCCATTTGAAATAAAAAAGTTATTTGGGTTCAAAAATAAGCATAATGTAACTTCCCATAATGAACACCCCGTATAAAAAATCGTAAATTAAATTATACCATCTAAAAGCTGTGCTATCTGACTATCTGCAGTCCAAATTTTAAATCAAAATACCAACCCCAAACAAAGTTACACTTTTTTTTGGAACACTCTGCAAAAGTGAAAATTTGACATAAAATAATTAATATCTCAAAAACTATAAATTTTAGAGATATGGTATTCTACATAAAGTCATACTAAAATTTGATAAGGAGTCCAAAAATGAAATAAAAAATGGGGTGTTCCATTTAAAATAACAAAGTTAGTACCGACTTCCGGTATAACCGGATGTGCCACCATTTTGAAAATATTTTTAGTCGATCAGCCCCTATGTCTTACCCCTATAGCCAAAATTTCAAAATTTTCTGGCCACCCGTTTTTTAGATTTCGACGGCGGGAGGTTTGAAATGGAACACCCTGTAGCATGTTTCAAGAATCTTTTCACTATAAGAATTCTGGGGAACCATGTATTCCATATGATAAATTTTTAACAATTGCTCCATTAATTGTTATTGATTGTAGTCAACAAAATGACAAAAATTTAAAAGGAGGCACGTGTGACATCCGTTTGGAATTTCAAACAAATAAAGATATACCAGCAAATACATGTGTCTATTGTCTTATTATACATGATAAAGTAACTAAATATAACCCATTAACGAACATTGTTAATGTAATGTAAGAATGAACGGTGAATTAGATTTAATTTAATAGGTGTATATGATTTTTATTTACAATTTAATTAATAAAAAATAAAACAATGGATTATTAAAATATCTTAATATATATTTATTAGTTTCTATTATACATTCAATATTAAATAATAAATATGTATGTGTATATACCTATTTCTTTTTTTATAAACCTACATATACATATAACTAAGTACCAATACATGCATAATAAAAATTATAAAATCCAAGTTAAATGTTTTATTTTCTCATTCATCGTCATCTTCATCTATTAAATCATACCCCTGATGTAAGAATTCCTCATCTAGAATACGAGCCACCTCTTTCTTGGTTCTATCATTTCTCTCTTTTTGAATTTTCAAATTTTCATTGGTAGAGGTGATTGATTTATTTGATAAAGAAGACGAAGAAGAATGGTGTATGGCTGGAATAACATTTGAACCATTTGTAATTGATGGAATGTTTTGATCCAAATCTTCATTTGGTTCTAATCCAAAGTTATATTTGCGTACTAAATTCTCAAATATCTTTAAATCATTTTCTTTGTCAATGCAGCTCTTCATATATTTCATTGGAAGATCACCAAATTTATTCATAAGAGTGACTTCTTTTGGCGTATAAGATAATTTAATAAAAATTGTGTCTTCATTACGAGTATAAATATCTCGAACACCATATCTAAAAAATAATAATAGAAAAAATATAATTAAATAAGTTTTAAATATTTAATGTTGAACTTGAATATGTGTTTTAACACAATTAAAGCATGTTCTATTGGTAATTCTTGAGGTTCAGTTATTCTAACAACAACAGTACAAGGTACAGTTGCCATCACGTTTTGTTTATATTGTTAACAATTAAAGAAATTACTAAAACTAAAATAAAATTTTTATATAAGGGGGTTATATATAGTTATAGTGACTAAGTCATATGCGCATGTCTTTTTTTCATTTAAAATAGGAGGTTAAAACTATTTATAGTGGTAATCAATTCAAGAAATTGTTATTATATTCACTTTTAGAGAGATTCAAGTTTATATAATATTACTTACAGTTAGTTAGTATAGTACAACAGTTTTTTGTGTGAATATCACTTTGAAATAAACAATATATAAGGTAAAACAATTTATTTGTAATAATTGATTGATAATTGATTTATATATAATTAAACTTTGTAGAATTAAAAAAAATGGATTTGTCAACAGTAAATCCTTTAACATTAGATTTACTAACGAAAGAGATGGTTAATAAAATAAAACAAGTTGGAAAATTGATTAAGACTGAAGAGGAATTCATAAAATTCAACAAATTTTTAAAAGAAAGTGTTATATTATTTAAGAAATATTTTCAAAACATAGAGAAAAAGAATAGATTTGTTTCCTATGCAAAATTAGAAGCTCATCTAGCTTTGTTTAAATATTATAAAGAGCAATTTAAGCATAGATATAAAAAAGAGTTTGTTAATAAGAATAAAAGAAAGACTTTAAGACAACAGTTAATGTGGGTGGATGTTGAATCTTGTTTCAATAATCCATTAAAAACTGGGGCTATTTTAAATTATAATATAAAGGATCCAAATATTTTTTTAATAAAGCGTTTAGAAGTTTTGCAAAAAAAATTAAAGAAACCCTAAAAAAGTCTCTTATTAAAGTAAATGTTACTTTCTTTGCAAATTTCATTAAACAACAAACTGGTGAAACGGATATAAAACATTTTACAACAAAAAATCAAACAATTGATTTAAATACGAATTTAAAGAAGTTTTATAATGAAAATATAAAAGACACAATAATATCGAAATTAGAAACTTATCAAGAACGGGAATCTGGCCTTGCACTATATGAAATCATACAATTAAAGGTACATATAAACACTTATGACCCGATTAATGTAAGTGCACCAACTTGTATAAGTATTAAATTACCAAGTTGGGTTCAACTAACAAAAGCAACATTAAATGTTAAAAACAAAGATAATCATTGTTTTTTATAAAGTGTAATTGCAGCTCTTTATCCAGCTAAAAAATCTAAAAATCCTTGTCGGACATCTTCATATCCTCATTTTTCAACTAAATTAAATTATGATGGAATTGAATTTCCAATGACTTTAAGACAAATTCCAAAATTTGAGAAAATGAATAATATATCTATAAATGTTTTTACATTAGAAAAACCAGAAAGAGAACATAACAATAATAAAGAAATAGTCGTTCCACTCTATTTAGGAAAAAAAGATTTTATTAATAAAATAAATTTGTTAATGGTTTCATGCAGTGAAAAAAATCAAGAGTCTGATAATGAAATAGATTCATGTAAAATACAAAATTATAAAAACATATTTCATTTTGTATTAATAAAAGATTTGTCTCGTTTACTTAGTCAACAAACACGATATTGCCATCACAAAATGTATTTCTGTGATAGATGTTTAAATCGCTTTAAAACAATCAGTTCTTTAAATAGTCACCAGTTTGATTGTAAAAAAATGAACAATGTAAAAATGACATTACCTGTGGGTGATGAAAAAATTCTTAAGTTTTCTCATTATAAATACAAAGAAAAAGTACCTTTCGTTTTATATTGTGATATTGAAAGTTTACTAATAAAATTCAATGATTTGAATATTGATAGTAATACAAAAAAATATAAAAAACATGAAGCATTTAGTGTAGCATATTATTTTAAGTGTTCATATGATAATTCTCTTTCATTTTACAATTCTTATACTGGTAAAAATTGTATTTCCTGGTTTGTATTACAATTACAACAATTGGCATTTAATTTAGATGGTATATTTAAAAATCCATTACGTATGATTCCATTAACGGAAAACCAAAGAAAGGAATATGAATCATCCAAATATTGTCATATATGTGAAAATCCATTTGAAGAAAATAATTATGTAAAGGTAAAGGTAAAAGATCATTGTCATTTATCTGGTGTTTATAGAGGAGCAGCTCATGCAGCCTGCAATCTAAATTATAAAGATTCTTATATTGTACCTATTATTTTCCACAACTTAAGTGGTTATGATAGTCATTTTATAATTAAAAGTTTATGCACTGAAATTCCGGGATCTATACAATTATTACCTATAAATAAAGAGAAATATATTTCATTTTTGAAAAAAATTAATGGTACCAAGATAGAATACAGATTTCTCGACTCATATAGGTTCATGGCGTGTAGTCTAGATAAATTAAGTTCATATTTGTCTGATGATGATAAAATAATAACAAAGGCTTATTGTAAGAGTGACCTTGAATTTAATTTATTAAAACGTAAAGGTATTTTTCCATATGAATATTTTAGTAATTGGAATATATTAAGGGAAACTAAGTTACCTAAAATTGATGATTTTTATGATGAATTAAATGATCAACACATAACCAATGAAGATTATGAATATGCATTAAATGTTTGGAATACTTTTCAAATATCAAATTTACAACAATATGCTGAACTCTATTTAAGGACAGATGTATTGTTATTAGCTGATGTGTTTGAAAAATTTAGAAATGTTTGTTTTGATGCTTATAAGTTGGATAGCTATTATACCGCACCTGGATTTTCCTTTGATTGTTGTTTAAAAATGACTAATGTAACATTAGAATTAATGGATGATGTAGATCAAATTCTTTTCATTGAAAAGGGTATAAGGGGTGGAATAAATCATTGTGCTAATAGGTATGCTAAGGCATGTAATAAATATATGGATAACTACAATTCTAATGATCCACCATCTTATTTAATGTATTTCGATTTAAATAACCAATATGGTCATGCAATGTGTGCCCCCTTACCTACAGGAAATTTTGAGTGGATTAAAAATGTTGAATATTTTAATATAGTGTTACCCCTCATTTCAAATTAAGGCGGGATAATTATTAAAACGGCCACTAATGGTTGGTGTCGCGATGGTCGGCGGTGGATAGTCTGGGAGATATCGAGGAGATGGCGCTGATGGCGGCCAGTACCGGCGGAGGCAGACGACTGGCAGCCATTGCTATTCCTGACGCGTGGAGAGCGAGAGCAACGACATTCGTCAAGAGAATACTTCTTAAGTTAAACTGTGATTTGTAATTATTATTATTATTTCTTGTAAAATAAACTTATTGGTGATAACATATCAGAAGTGGGATTTGATCCAAGTGCTTTTGTGGAGTTTGTGAAAGAAAAAAAAAGTGGTGTGTGAAATTCGTGGTGTAAAACATGGCGGACGGCCATAAGAATCTGGGTGAGAAAGACGACGTTTTGGTGTTAAACGATCCAAATGATGGATTGGACATAGAGGAAGCTGAGCTTCGGAGAGAATTACGGTCGCGACAAGAGGCAGTTCGTGTGAAACAGCGTGCTGAGATAACGGAACTTATTGACCAGAAAATGGCGGCGATGAAGAAGGAATTGTTGAAGGAAATGGCGTCACAACTCGCAGTCATAATGGAGGAAGTACGGACAAGTATGCGTGGCATACAAAATCAAGGTGGTAATCGGGGTGTTGCAGTCAATTCTGCAAATGTAAGTACCAGTCGTAGTGTAGATGGTGATTCTGTTCTTTTAGGAGACAATCTTGGAGGGAAATCGTTGAGGAATCCACCAATGAATACGTCAACGCCGGTTAGAGTGACTAGAACAAACATGGAGTCGATGGTGAATATTCAAGGGGCGTCGCAACTTTTTAGCTGTGGAAATGAGAGTCATGGTGGTACTGCGGCACGAAAAGGTTATCTAGAGCCGTCAAAAACCAAGGGAATTCTGCCATATTTCAATCCAGATCAAGGAGACACGACTGATTGTGGTGATGTCGTGGAGTGGTTGGCGTTCGTGGAGCATTTGGCGAAAGCGCACATGTGGGACGAAGAAGGAAAAATTCTACAAATTCATATGATGATGCGAGGTGAAGCCAGAAAATGGTTCAACAGCCAATTGAGGACAGTGCATTTGTGTGAAAATAGATCGTGGTTGGAATGGAAACAGGCGTTAAAAGAGGCGTTCCCAAAAGTATTCAATTTTCGAGAGCAAATGGAGGCAATTGGAGAACGGAGGAAGAAATTCAACGAGTCGTACACTACCTATTATAGGGACTTGGTGAGAATGTGCGAACGATTTGGCATGGCACAAAAGGACATCGTTTCCGTCGTGGTTGGTGGTTTGCCAGCTCACGAAAGAACAAATGCAGTGGTTTTGGAGTGCAAGACACCTATCGAGTTGTATAATAGATTTATATGCAGATTGGACGGAAATGTAGGTGAAACTCATGGAGAGAGGGAGACAAGGAGTCGCAGTCCGGTGTCTAGGCGTTTTACGGAGAGAAATTCTTATAGCAATCATGGGCGGTACACCAATTAATGACATCTGAGTTAAGGCGATCAGCATTGAGCGGTGGCCTATTATGATTGGAGATTCTGGGAGACATGGTGAAATTATTTAAGGTGAAGATGGAGGGAAAGAATTGTGGAGGGCACAAAATGTGCTGAACATCTCGTCAACAAGTAATCTGTGTGTGGTTCGACACTCTTATTGGATAACCAATGCGGAAATCAGGAAGACAACGGTGAGTGAGATTCGGAGAGAATTAGCTAATTATATGACGAGTGGTAGTGAATGCATGGAGGAAGCAATGTATTGAGTATGTAATGGATGCAATCACAACGATCAAGGTGAATGGACAGTTGTAACAAGTCAATTGAACTCTCATGGAGGCAATCATGGCGAGCACAGAGAACAAAGTGAGGCAAGATGAGGCCAGATTCATTTGATTGACATTTGCATTCACATCAGGAGGTGTTAACGGTGATTTGCTGGCTAGGAGGCAGAGAGTCGGGAGGCAATTCACGGAGTGCAATACGTGGAATAAAATGTTGTGGAGTAATAAGGGCAATCTTGGGGGCTTGGTGGACGCGGTAAAAAGGCATCAATTGGTGGTTGAGCATTGCATTGGGCCACCAGCCATGAAATGCGCGACAGTATAACTGTCGTCATGAGGCAGTGGCTAAATGCGAGCGATAAGTCGTGGTGACCTGGAGAGAAGTCTCGACCAGCACGAGCTCTCTGGGAATTGATTTAAAGTGATTATGTCTCATTGGAGGGCCCTTGCGGGGAGGTGAAGGTACTCGACAATGATCGTTACCAAATTACAGCTGTCAAGGTGTTAAAGGAGTCAGGGGGTATAAGAATAGACAATTGGTTGTTGTGAGTGAATGCATTTGCGTAAAAACACCTGTGCCGTATCGATGGACGCATTGATACCGGTACAATTGGGTGAAAATGAGCGAATGGAGAATGTGGGGAGTTTGAATGAATGAGATGGGAATTGTATTAGAGTAATTGGTGTCAATGTATTAATGAGTTTTGTTTTATAGGCCAATCAAACAACTTTAGGAAAAATAATGGAGTTTAGGGGAAACAAATCCAAACATGGAGGTGCAAATACTGTCAGTGTGGAAAACCATGTGTTTGAGGAAAACTTCGACGTGTCTACCACCAATCAAGAAAGCTAGGAGTGATCAAGGTGTTTTGGTGTCCAACCACAGATCAGCGGAATCAAGAATCATGGAGCAGAAAGAGAAAAGGACAACGTGTGAGCAAGAGGACGAATCCAAGGGAGGCTGATTTAATGGGGACATTAAATGAGGTCAGGATGGCCGAATGTTACCCCTCATTTCAAATTAAGGCGGGATAATTATTAAAACGGCCACTAATGGTTGGTGTCGCGAAGGTCGGCGGTGGATAGTCTGGGAGATATCGAGGAGATGGCGCTGATGGCGGCCAGTACCGGCGGAGGCAGACGACTGGCAGCCATTGCTATTCCTGACGCGTGGAGAGCGAGAGCAACGACATTCGTCAAGAGAATACTTCTTAAGTTAAACTGTGATTTGTAATTATTATTATTATTTCTTGTAAAATAAACTTATTGGTGATAACAATAGATACAATTCTATATATATCTGATGAATCTGAATATGGATACCACCCATGGCAAACAATAAAATTAAAAAATTACTCACTACTTTTTATGATAAAAAAAAATATGTAAAACATTATATAAATTTAATGCAAGTTTTAAATTTGGGGTTGAAATTGAAAAAAATCCATAGAATTCTAAAATTTACACAATCTCGTTGGATAAAACCATATATAGATCTTAATACAATGCTTAGACAAAATAGTAAAAATGAATTTGAAAAAATTCTTTTTAAATTAATGAATAACTCATTTTTTGGAAAGACAATTGAATTAGTACGAAAATATAAGAATGTGAAGATAGTAACAAAATGGGGTGGAAGATATGGAGCTCAAACTCTAATTGCAAAACCCAATTTTCATAGTTGCACAATTTTTGATAATAATATGGTTATAATTGAAATGCAACGATTAAATGTTAAATTTAACAAGCCTATATACATTGGATTTTGTGTCTTAGATATTTCAAAAACATTTTTATATGACTTTCACTACCAATATGTATTAAAGAAATTTGGACATAATAATGCCAAATTACTATACACAGATACCGATTCATTGATTTATCAATTCAAGGTTAATGACATATATGAACATATGAAAGAAGACATTGATAGATTTGATACATCAGACTATCCACCAGAAAATGTATACAATATACCACTAAAAAATAAAAAGAAACTTGGGTATATAAAAGATGAATTGTGTGGGCAAATAATGGAAGAATTTGTTGGACTTAAATCAAAAATGTATTCATTTAAAGTATATAATAATATAAATTGTGTAAAAAAAGCTAAAGGAATTAAAGCATCAGCATTACGAAAAATTACATTTGAAGATTATTATAATTGTTTATTTTATAACAAGTCAATGAATGTTAGTCAAAATTTAATAAGATCTATTAAACATGAAGTGTATTCAATTAAACAGAATAAAATTGCTCTCAGTCCTCATGATGATAAAAGAATTGTAAACTATATTTATACAGAAACATACCCATATGGAATGTTAGACTAGTTGTAATAAAGCAAAAAAATGTATAGGATTATACATATATATTCAAAGATATTTAAGAAATATTATTAGTTTGTTAAAATAAATTGAATGAGAACTTATACATATAAGAGAGAGAGAATGGGTGAATATAAGAATATTAAAAATGTGTGTGTTACAATAGAAGAACTGAAAACAATTATACAACAAATAGATGTCATACGAAAATTATTACAAATATATGAGATGGAAGAAATTATTTGTAACCGACATGGGAATCATTTTAAAAGATGTGTATGGTCCAACAATTGTGCAACGAGTGGGCCAGATACATGTGAATGTTTCTCTACACCTTTTAATTTAAAACGGATTAAACGCTTATTGGAATTTATATTACCTAAAATACAATTATTAATAAAATTATTATAAATATGTGTGTTTGTAATAAATAAATGATATAGTAATATGAATTATTTCATCTATTAATTTATATTTAATTTTTAATAAACAAGGAGTGGGGAAAACCAATAAATTATTTAATCAATTGAAATTTATCTAATTTTAGTTTTAAATGAGAAATAGTACTAACCAGAAGTAATTTTAAATTCATCATTCCAAAAAAAAATGTTTATAATTCATGTGCAAGGTTTTCAACACACATACTTAAATTTTATTGTTCGAGAAATTGCGTTTCTAAACACAAAAACAAAACTCTCATGGGTTAAATTTATTAAATATCCAAATAATTTCCACTCATTAAGTGTAACAATGAGAAAACACATACAATACTCTACCAATACTATACAAGGGCTTGGATGGGATTATTTATCACCAGATATTCAAAGTGAAGACATATTAAATATTGAAGAAATAAAATCCTATTTAAATGAAGTAATTTCATCTGATGAGGTTATTATGGTTAAAGGATTACAAAAAGAGAAATGGTTAAAAAGATTTTTAAAAAATGACATTACAAATGTAGAAGATGATGAAGAGCAATGTCCATCATTAGGCAAATTGAAATCATTCTTAAAATCATTTCATTGTAATAAACATCTTATTAATAATTTAAATTGTGCCATGGAAAATGTATATTTCATTTATCATTGGCTAGAGTTTCATAAATAAAAGTAAAAGTGTTAAAAAAAATGAGTTCATTTATTATTATATTATTATATTATTATCATTTATTACCAGGCCAGCCCAAACAAGTGCATTTCAAGCACTAAGTACAGTCAGTACCATTTTTTCCACCAGTGCAAGTGCAGCTGTCACAACATAACCACTTTTGGAGATTTAACCATAGGCAACCAGAGTCTCTCAGGATGTTTGTTTACCTTTTGGACTTGTAAATAAAATTCACCAGTTGGACCCAAAAACTCAAAAATAAATCATTTTAACTTACTTTGATAATCCGGACTTGATTGTCTTCCGTCGTCCACCACGAATACAGCCGTCTAAGTTACCAAAACATCCCTGATGACTCCAACTTTCTTATTTTGTTCTTGTTCCGTCGGCATATGTAGTCACTTTTTAACACTCTTTTCTTCGGAAATTATTATTCCCTTCACATTTATGGTTTCACTAAACAAAAGAACGACACTTTCTTGTCACTAACATTCACCACCGAAACTACGAAAGTACACCGATTTCGAAAATAGGCCCGTTTACCGAACAACAACTCCCGGCGGCAAAAGACCACCTAACCTACAAGAGAAATCACGCAAACCGTTAACCGTTTATATCAAACTTTCCGTTTTCGTTGAATAAACGGACAACTAGTAACGGGGTGTGTTCTTTAGAGGGCACTACAAACTATATCTCACTGCCACAACCGTCTTCGGAGGCTAGAGACGAATAATTTGAAGTACCGGAAAAGAAAGCGCAGGTGGCACTAATTACTACATCTTACCAGTGTCCTTCCGGTTAAGCAGTATAAGCGTTGGCCTGTTTTACCAAGAAATCAGTTCTGTTATAACTCAAATATAACAATCCACTGTACCATACTGCCAGCAGTAGTTCAAGTGTTTAAGTACCAAAGTTCTTCGAGAAAACGTTCAAAGCCGTTATTATACCGTAAGTACTTTTTATTTCTGACTTTTCCGCTCTACCGTGTTTCTGTTACGGACCGTTATTAGAATCACCGTGTTGAGCTTTTAATAGACACCACTCTATACCCATTTTCCTTTTGGTGAGCGTCTGTGACGCCATACGCCGTTTCCTGGTGGGCATTTTATGTCATTCGCCATTCTATAACCCATTTTCCTTTTGGTGAGCGTCTGTGACGCCATACGCCGTTTCCTGGTGGACACTTTATGTCATTCGCCATTCTATAACCCATTTTCCTCTTGGTGAGCGTCTGTGACGCCATACGCCGTTTCCTGGTGGACATTTTATGTCATTCGCCACTCTATACCCCCATTTTCCTTTTGGCGAGCGTCTGTGACGCCATACGCCGTTTCCTGGTGGACATTTTATGTCATTCGCCACTCTATACCCCCATTTTCCTTTTGGTGAGCGTCTGTGACGCCATACGCCGTTTCCTGGTGGACATTTCATGTCATTCGCCATTCTATACCCCCACTTTCCTTTTGGTGAGCGTCTGTGACGCCATACGCCGTTTCCTGGTGGACATTTTATGTCATTCGCCATTCTATACCCCCATTTTCCATTTGGTGAGCGTCTGTGACGCCATTTTACGCAGTCTGAATCTCCGTCGTCAAAAGCCGATTTTCATCATAACCGACATTTTTAACTCAACGTGCATATTATTCCGTAAACAGAATCACCGTTAAATGTTATGTGTTTTCCTTTTCTTTCCGTATTAATTTTGATTTGTATAGTATTGCTTTAACGACCTTTTTGACAGTGTACAATAAAGAGGACTTATCTTAATTTCTTATGAAGTGTGTTTTATTGTCTTTATTTGACCCCTGGATACCGTATCTCCATCTGTGCTACCTAGGCTGACCGGGATTTTCCTATTTTTATGTATAAAATAGGTGGCGCTCGAGGGCACCGAGGAAAAAGCGTCACAATCTTATTAATAATTTAAATTGTGCCATGGAAAATATATATTTCATTTATCATTGGCTAGAGTTTCATAAATAAAAGTAAAAGTGTTTAAAAAAATGAGTTCATTTATTATTATATCAAGTTACATACACATATGTCTCGACCTATATATGTTTATTTTTGTTCTCATAAAACAAGGTCAAGTTCAAGTTTAATGGAATAATAAACATAAAACTCATTTTATAATCATCTGTTAATATGAATATGAAGAAAATTGAGAAAAAAGTCACTTTTAAAGAATCGATAGAAATATACACATGGCTACTCGCTTATCAATATTCTCGAAATGGATCTCAATGGACCAATTCAGTTATTGATAGAGAACATTTTAAACGACGAATTCAAGAACTTTCCCTCATAATTAACCCTATAATATTTAAAAAATATGTGAAATATTTGGAACAAATTATATCTCCTATATTAAAAAAAATGTAATTCAAATAAAATAAATTATTTTTTATAATTTAAATATTTCTTTTTATTTTAAATTCATATTATATTCTATAAAACAATTTATACATACATATAAAATGAATATCTGTTATAAATATACCTAAGAACGTAGATGTTTTTCTCCAGCAGAACTCATAAATTCTTTATATCTACATACCCAACAAACTCTGTCATTTTCCTGTTCAAGGTCATTTTCACCACCACATTCCACACAGGGTACGCTTTTTATAGGAACTGGCATTGTATTGAATAATAAAGAAATTAATAAAAAAACAAAATATATAACTAAATAATTGTTTAATTACTATTGTTAATTAGAAATTTTAAACATAGATGTCCACAATTAAAGGTGTTGAAGTGTTGATATCTTGTATAGTTATATGTAATATAAACTGGACCATTCCCACTAAACATGAAACATCTATGAAACATTTCAAATGATACTATTTAAGTAAAATTTGAAACATCTTTATGAAACATTTTTGCAACGTTTTTGTAACAATCTAAATAAATACATTAATAAATGAATGTTTATGAGACATTTTATCAATGTCGGAAATTATACATTATTGTTATTAATGTAAACATTTCAAACACATTTCGGTTACATCTTTTAAATAAATTAATTGTTGGCGCATGCGCGATATGTTGATGGTGGGAGTAACTTTAACTGCGTGTTGCGTGTAATTTCCCAATTCTCATTGTAGAAGCCTTTCCCAATCCAATTTTGTGGTCATTGTATGTAAATTTGTACTCGTAGTTGAATAATTGTCCTCTTTGCATCTTTGCTATAATATGCTATATATGGAAACTAATTCACCGGTAAGTACTATAGTCTTTCTTTTCTACAATATATTTTTGTGGTTCTCATTATAAACTTTTACAAAAACCATTTGTAAGGTTATGTTAACAGGTTTGCCGGCTTTTTATATTTTTGTACAAAATTGAAAGTACCTATATTTTTATTGTTTAAAGGTGTTATATACAGGGTGTTTCAGCTAAGAGCAGCAAAATTTTAATGGCTGATTCGGTGGGTCACCATTAGTCGAAAACTCATTGGATTTTTCTTGGAAATGTCTCTTTGAGAAAATAGAGGCCATCAACTTCTTCGGCATGTTAAAAAAAAATTATAACAAAAATTTTCAAAAAATTATAGTTTGTAGCCTATGGTGATCTTGGAGTATTTTTTTTAAATTTTTCGGTTCATTAACTAATAAGTTATGGACCACTGAAGTTAAGAAATTTTCGAAAAATCTTGACGAGTTCAAATAAAATTGCATTTTTCTCGAAAACGGTGCGTCGTACGAAAAAAATCCAAGAGACAAAAAAGTTTCCTTATTAAATTTGGCATCAAACCGACTTAAAAAAAGTGAAAAATTTACAACCCCCATATGAAAAAACAAAGATGGAAAGCGGCCCCCTTGACAAAAAACCATATTGGGAGTGGCCGATTTTTCTGATATTTTACAGAAACATAGTCCACAATGACCTAAGTAACTGTGCCAAGTTTGGTTATTCCAACTTATTACAATTAGGAGATATTTAAAAAATTTGATTTTTTTTTCAAGAACTTTGATGGCCTATATCTCCGTTAGGAAGCGTGTCCGAGCAAAATGTATATAGGGTTCTCGACTTGGTTTGGCCTCGAGAATCTGCCATTAAAATTTTGCTGCTCTTAGCTGAAACACCCTGTATATAACATACACAATGAGTGAAATACGCCGAAAAAATAAATTTTTAATCTCCAAACGTCACCTTCGACGATTAGTTGTGCAAGAGCAATTGGCCAATTCAACCCGCAATAAATTTTGTAACTTACAAATTCGTTGTGCTCCTGTTGATCCTGATGTGGCTTCAGCTTCAACTTTAACTTCAAGTTTTTCAAATTTAATCAGTAACGAATATGTTCCAAAGAAACTTTCTAATGAAGAATTAAATACAAGTAGAAATACAAGCGGATCTGAACCTCAAAGAGAATTGTTGCAAAATTTCGAGTTCGCACGACTCGGAGAAAAAATTAACACATTTCATGAAATACATATATTAAATTCTAATAGCGATTCGCCTAATAATAATATATTTAATAATCAGGAACAATTTTTAGAAAAAATTAAACTTTGGACGGTAAAATATAGGTCCCTGTTATCGCAGCAATGTATTAACGAATTATTAGGAATATTAAGACAGGAAGGTTTTCTTTTTCCCAAAGATAGTCGCACATTTTTAGATACTAAAAAAGTAGTTAGCGATTCAAACAATTCGGAATTAGTTAGGACGTCGAACGGCCAATATCTGCATATGGGTATAGAATCTGCATTAAAAAGGAGATTAGCCGATAAACAAAATATTTCTTCAATGTTTGATGACAATATAATTAAATTAGATTTAAATATTGACGGCTTGCCTTTAGCTAAATCTTCTACAAGTCAATTTTGGCCAATTTTATTATCGATAGTACATATGAATATGAATATTTCGGAACCATTTATCGCTGGTATTTATCATGGTTATAAAAAACCAGAAAATATTGCAGAATTTCTTAATGCGTTTGTCATCGAATTTGAGTTTTTGGAGAAATATGGTATTACTGTTGAAAATGTGAATTTTTCTGTTAAATGCAATAGAATTATTTGTGATGCTCCAGCAAAAGCATTTGTATTAGGAATAAAAGGACACACGGGTTATAAACTGTTTTTCTAAATATGTATGGGCATATCCATCAAAATCAAAATCGACTATAGAAGTTTCCAATAATATGGAAAATATACTAAAAAATCAATGCCCAAAAAATTTACAAACTGATCAAGAGAAAGAATTTATATCTAAAGATTTTAAGAAAATGTTATACAAGTATAATGTAAATCATTACAATACATTTAGTGAGAAAAAAGCATCAATTGTTGAGAGAGTCATTAGAACACTGAAAACAATGATGTGGAAAAAATTCAATCTATATGGACATTTTAAATGGATTAAAATTTTACCTGAGATTATCTTACAATATAACACTAAAAAACATAGAATAATTGGAATGAAACCAATAGGTGTTAAAAAAAAACATGAAAAACACTTATTAAATACAGCCTACAATAACATAAAAATGGTTGACTTTGAAAATATTAAATTTAATGTGGGGGATCACGTTAGAATATCTAAAGTTAGAGGGGTCTTTGCAAAAAAATATTTACCTAATTGGTCTACAGAGATATTTAAAATTCAAAAAGTGAATCTTACTAACCCAATTACTTATTTTTTAAAAGATGGTAAGAATCATGATATAGCTGGCTGTTTCTATAAAGAACAATTACAAAAAGTAAAATACCCAGATGTGTATTTGGTTGAAAAAATTTTAAAAAAACATAAAAATAAAGTATTTGTTAAATGGTTAGGCTTCGATAATATACATAATTCTTGGATTAGTAACACCAATATAGTATAATTATTTATTTGATTAAACTTATGTCATGTAATAATACATATAATGTTTTATATTAATAAATATTCTTGAAATAATCCATTGTTTACTCTATAATTAGCCTAGTACACCCCCTCCTCTTAAATTAAATGTCACAGAGTTCTTACGCGCATAATTTAAATTTAAATATCGCTGTGTTCTAAAACAAAAATGGAAAGATGTTCTATGTTATTTCTACAGAATTATTTAAATGATCTCATTAGCCTAGTGGTAAATGTAATGTATTTGTAGGTAAGTAGCATTGATATAGCACAGTTTCGAATCGCGCTGCAGTCACTAGATAATGTTGGCCACTTTTTACTAAATAAATATTTCAATAAATACCCAAAATTACTAATTAACTAATCAATCAATCAATCAATCAATTCTCCAATAGCCCAGCCCAGCCTAGCCTGGCCCGGCCCAGCCCAGCCTGATCCATACCGAAATAAATTCGATTATTGTATATGTACAAGAAAAATCAATTTTTCACTAGTGACATCTATTGGTAAAATGTTACACTAGTTTCTAGTTTTCCTTTTTAAATTTCTATCCATCACCAACACCTTTTCTTAAATCTCTTCTAAAATACTCTGGAGATGACCAGCCTACCCTGGCCTTGGCTGGATAAGTCTTGTATGCGTGCGTGTGTGTGTGTGTGCGTGCGCGCCTATGTGTCCATCATCAACAAGGAAAACATCCCTCATACCCATATCGTGATGCATGTGTGTGTGTGTGTGTGTGTGTGTGTGTAAGTGTGCGTGCTCATATACAAGACTTCTTCTGCAGCGCACCTCTTGAAGAAGTTCTTCTACTTCTTCTTGTTGGACCGTCTCCTTCTGGAGATCATCCCCCTAACACACCCTTATTGGATGGGCCTTGAGGATGGATACATGCCATCACATGTGACTAGGAATGTCTTACCGTGTACAAGACTTCTTTTGCACTTCTTGTAGAAATTCTTGTAGGACCTTCTGGAGACCCCCTATTGGATGGTCTCTGCTGATGGTATGTGCCATCAGAAGCGCCATTGTGTCACAATATCACCCCAAGATAACTACTTATGTCACATAACATTCATAATTTATTGCATATAGCAGATGAAACATTACGATTTGGTGTACTTGATAATTTATGCGCTTTCTCATTAGAAAATTATTTATAGTCTCCAAAAAAATTTATTCGGAAAGGCGATAAACCTCTAGAACAAGTCGTCTCAAGAATAATTGAAAATGATTTTCTCAAGCCAGTCGCCTTAATTTGTGAAGAATCAGATTCTTTCAAATTAAAAAGTGAACATTATAACGGCCCTCTTGTATCAGGCACTACTGGTTCTCAATTTAAGGAGGTAAAATTCAATAAATACACTGTAAAAAATTCTAAAAGAAATGATTGTTGCAGTTTGAGCGATGTTGGCATTATATGTGTAAAAAATTTTTTGAGTAATAGTAACGGCGCATTTGTCATTGGCTTTAAATTTTAAAATTTAAAAGATTTTTACGTGGAACCATGTAAATCGTCCACTTTTGGCATTTATTCAGTTTTGCATCAAGATTTTGAAGAAATTTCAATGTGGAACATTGAAGAAATTTCCCAGAAATGTGTTCAGTTAGACTACGAAAATGGGTCTGTTATTTTTCCATTATTACATAATGAACAAAATCAGTAAAAAAATTAAAAAATACAAAATAGAAATGTAAAAAAACATAATAAAAAACTAAAACCAAAAAACCAATTCAAAATAAATAACTAATTCAAAAAAATAAAAATCAATTTTTGTATTCTTTTTGTCAACAACCAAAACTTATTAAAAATGTAAATCATATTGAACGAATTAACTATTTCATACCATTTTTACATGTTCCAATTTTTTTCGCAAATATTTCAGCCATAAAAACAATTAATATGGATCATTGGATGGTTGTTAAATTTGTTGAAAACAATTCAGTGGAAGCGGTACCAATAAGTTGGGTGATAGGTTCCCAATGTTATTGGCCACCTTTTCCCGACAAGAAAAGAATTGTAGAAGAAATTAGGAAGTGTAAAGCTCCTGATCCTATTAAGTGGCAACTATTCGACGTTATCTTTTTCCGAAACAACGTATGTGGTAATAATTTATTAAGCATACCTTGCGTAAAGAAGGTTCGGGTTGCGTTTTAATGAAGAACGGTATTCAACGTTACTTTGGGTTTTATTGATAACTACATATGAAGAGAAACATGTGTTCCTTGTTACAGCTAGAACTTACGACTACTCACTAATTGACTATACTTATTTTGAAGGAAATTACGAGGTTTGTTGTTCCACTAAAAATGCTTATTCATATTATTGGCAATCTTTTCGGGTTTCCTGACTCCCTTACACTTCTTCCAATTACCTCGAACTCCAATGTTTCTTCTAGTGGAAACTGCAGCGAACTCTCGGAAAACGGCTGTGCAGCGGCTTTTATACTGCTCCCACTCATTTTCCTACTACCTCTCCCACTTCTAATAGTGGAATTTGCAGTTACAACTTTAACTAGTAAAAATAACTAATATGTCAAATGACATAACCTCTAATGATATTTATAACGGTAAGTTATAGTGAATTTGTCTTTTAATTACTAATTTTTACTGTATTTCAGGTTGATAAGTGTGCCGCATATACATTTACATATATATAACACTTTAATTAATTCGTCCGTTTAATTCTTTCAGCGTAATACGTAAAAAAATGTGTTTAAATGTAAATACATAAATCCTATCTAACAGTTTACAAATCTAATTAACTATTTTCTTTCTTCTAGGTCCTCCAAATCCATCATCCATTCTCCAGATATCCTTTTCTTTTCTATTACGGCCAAAACACTTCGTTACAAAGTCGATGTCAAACTTAGACTTGAGGTGATTAATAGCACCCACTATCACTTTGATTAGTTCATTACTATCACAATGTCGCAAGTTTTTCGTCATTTTGACTGGTGTAATAAGTTTAAGCGTCTATAATCGCATATAAGTAGTTTTAAAACGTCTAAAGTCGCACAATTGTTAATTTTTTCACTAAGAAGAGTCGCAAATTAAACCGTGCTGTAAAAGAGCACTGTTAAAAACACTTTACAACACATTTTAATACGCGAAAAGTCACTAAGTTAAGTCACTAAGTTGGGAATTTTTTCAGTTGTCACGAGATTCAAGATTCAAAGACATTTATTGATCAACTTTATATACAAGGATTCATACAAAATACAAGGTATTAGGTACTTAGCCAAGCAAATGATACATTAATGTTTTCTTTAGTTCCTATATTAAACATATATCACCTAAAAGATTAATTTTAAATTATGTTAAATAAGTGTTTTGCACAAATGTTAATCATATTTATATTAGGAATGGACTCAAGTAGTGAAGTTCCAGATTGGTGATCTTCGTCACATTTAGCAACAAATTCATCGTGGTGTCTCAGTTTCAAATTATTAATTTGAGTGAATATCCAGTATGACCTTTAGTATAAAAAATAAATGATTTGGCAGATGCATCGCAAACGAAGCCTTTTATTTTAAATGAATATGGCTTATTATTGAAGATTAATTCATTAATGATTAAATCAATTGCCACAACTATGAAATCATTAAAAAGGTCATTGGCATTCGTTGGTTTTTCATGCTCATGATACAGGCCAATTATGCCAACATTTCTTGTTTTATAAATCGAACAAAGAATGGGATAAAATTGACTTGAAGAGCTCGAAGAAATGGGTAGGTCATCTACATTTACAAGAATTTCAATGGTTGAGGTACAATTTACATCTGGGTATTGAAATAACAGTTGGTTGAGACATTTTTTAAGTCCGAAATGGTAGTACACGCCAGGAGGAACCGTTTTCAACTGATTTTTGACCTTTCTTGGAGTATGTAAAAGGGATCGTGCATCAGTTGGTAAATCGGCATGATGTGGTTTCAATATGCGCAAGAGGTGATTTAATGCTGAATGGGAAATACCATATTCAAGAGCCCACAAACTAATTTCCTGAGAAAAAGATTGTTGTTCATTTTCAGAAGGATGTTGAATATTTAGTGGATGAACATTAATTAAATCGTCTTCGAACTCGTCTGAAGAACTATCGTCCTTATTCAAAACGTTAGATGAATCCTCGGAAGAAGCGGAAAAAGAACTTTCATGAGACACACTGTCGCTTATTGGATCGTTCTTATCGTTGAAAATTTCTGATTCGCAGTCGACTGCGGATGTATTTTTCGAAAATGTCTCAGATACACTGTTAAAATATGGACATATTTGAATTTAAAAATTAATTTTTAGGGACTTTATTTTGTACACCAGAATGGTTTAAAACTGTTTAATTTAGGGAAATTAATTATCCATTTTTATACTAATCCCTCTCTTTTGCTATAACTTTCAAAGAAGAATGTTCGATTATTGTTATCTCTTATATGTGATACTTTTTCCACAATTACTTCAATAAATAATGTTAAACTGTTTATTCGGGCGTTTCTTTTAAAATAAGTGCTACAAGAAAACTGAGCAATCAACAGATTATGGGCCCAGTAGACGAAAGTCACTGATGCATGGAAATTAAAAATCAAATTTGGAGGTTAAGCACATGGTGATTTTTCGACGAAAGTCAAAAATCTCGTTCCAACTGCACCATCAGCGAAAGCTAAGTACCCAATCCATCATGTCAACAAGTAAACTAGATATACCGCTAACAATTGTGACGCGACTACTTCGGTTTTCTCGAGCGCCACCTAATTTTATAGGAAATTAGGAAACTATTCCGCCGCGGGTGTTCAGCGGAGGAAAATAATAAAACCAGGAGTTCTAGTTTATTTAATTTTACTTTAATAAAACAATTATACCAGGTACAATTACCTAGAAATTCAATACTACGAGCACCAAGTCTAAAAATCACCTAGAATTGGTTATATTAGGAAAAATAGAAACTTATTAATATTAACTTTGTACAGAAACTAAGAACAGAAAGCCAAGCGAGTAATTACGATAAATAATTAAAAATACTACAATTGAGTTAACGGTTAAGAAGTACTAGCAAAACGGCCAAGCAGGTTATTGTTAAAATTCAGCGGTTTAAGCGATTACTACAACGAACGTGCAAAGCGGAATCAAAGTTAAGCCGAATACGGTGCGATTTTAGCAAGTAACGTGCAAACACCAATGTACCGCAGACCTCAAGCAGCAACAATAAAAAGGCGGCGGTCAGCTTCAGAGAAAGATAGAAATTCTTTAAAATTACGACGGCCAAACTGTTAAAAACGACAGGCAAGAATCGGTGTACACACGGCTATCATTCATACAGACGAGACTTAAACGGGGTAGTGCACCCACCAGCGGTAAATAGGGGGTCCAGCTGATGACTACACCAGACAGTACACACGACACATTTAAGGAAGCGACGATCGGCGGTAAATAGGGGGTCCAGCCGAGAATCGCACACAGAAACAATACAGAATACACAGAAGGAAAGCAACTATCAGCGGTAAATAGGGGGTCCAGCTGATAATTACTCAGTCATACAGCACTCGGAAAGGATATGCAAGAGCCGGTGGTAAATAGGGGGTCCAACCGACAATTACACTTATAGGTACGGGCTAACTCAAGCACTCTTGCCTATCAATTACAACTATTACTTAACACCACGGTCCTTTCTCCAAACCTTAACGCCTTAATCACTACTGCTACTTACCGGTAGGTACTTCACTTTCTCACTTACTCTAACAATAAACGGTATTGCACACTGGCTTACACTCTCACTGAATCCTTCGGAAGCAAGGATCCTGCAACGGTACGCTAACTGCCTGATTGACCCGTGTCAATGGCCTTTTATCGGTCACAGCTGATTCTCCTTCTACTACGACCTCCTTCCCACGCAAATTCGGCACCTGGTCCTTTGATCTTTTTCGCCGTACCGCGCTTATCCTGGAAAAAGTCTAACAACCGCGAAAACATATTTAATTTACAGCGGTTCTCACCTAGAGACAACGGAAAAGTCGGGAAAATCTAGTGACATCGTCACACAATTTTAAGGCCCGATAACTTCGATACTTGGAAAATACGTATTAACGCCCTGTTCACGATGAAAGAGCACGACACAATTCTGACTACATTACCACCTAAAGACGAAAACTCAGCAGATTACATCGATTTCATGAAGAAAGATAAGTACGGACGAGCCCTATTAACTTGCTCCATAAGTGATGAATTACTTGGACTTTTGGACAACAAGACAACCACCAAAGAAATGTACGACGCCATCGTAACTCGTTTCTCCAAAACTGGTGCCGTGGGTAAGCTCTGCCTCCGTAGAGAATTTATTTCCCTCAAACACAATTACAATGACGACATGAGCGATTTTTTCTTACAATTTGACGCCATCTTGTCAAAAATGTCAAATGCCGGCAGCAAAGTGACTGACGAAGAGAAAATTACACCACTAATTTATGCGATGCCACACCAATACGATAATGTGATAACTGCGATCGAAACACTCAGTGCGAAAGATAAAGATATCAAAATAGAATTCGTTAAAGACTGCCTATTGGAAGAAGAGATGAAATCCAAACGAGGAACGAACCGAAGAACCGACAATAAAGTGGAATCTACCTTTTTATCCTGTTTCAACTGCGGCAAGAAGGGGCACAAGAAACAAGACTGCAGATCAAACCCGAGAAGACAACATTTCAAGAACTCAAATCAATCCTGGCAACCAAACTACAGCAACAACTTTAATCCTCGGCACTATAACGGTAATAATTCAACCCAACACAGACTAAATAATTTTTCGGTCCTAAGAGACGATTTAAACAAAACCAATCCCACATTGTTAAAAAAGACGAAGATGAAATAACGACATTTATGACAGAAATATATTGCCATGCCAATTTCACTGAAACGGAACAACAGACCGAAACGATCCAATTCGCCATCGACTCCGGTGCCACACATCACCTTTTACAATGGAAATATGAAGATTTATTAAGGAATGTGAAGAAATTAACTAAACCGATCAAGATCAATGTCGCAAAACAGAACCAAACTTTGACTACACATTTACAAGGTACTTTAAAACTCTTTTACAATAATAAACCTGTCAACATTCTTGTATACTGTGTCAATGAATAAAATTCAATTTACTTTCCATTCGTCAACTCGAACATAAAGGTTTTGAAGTAGCTTTTCAAAAGGGTCACTGTCTCATAAAACGTAACAATCAAATCATAACTAAAAGTGATGAAGGAAACGGTTTATACATCACTACGTTTACTTCTAAGTCTACAAACAAAAATTTCTTTGCAAATTTAAGTACAAAACGCGATAACGAACTTTGGCATCGTAGATTTGGCCACTCTTTTCGATTCAAACCGGATAATGACTGTACCGTTTGCATTCAAGCTAAACTTTCCAAATTACCACATAAAGACACACGTTCGCGAGCCAAGAAAACTCTCCAGAAAATACACGTTGACGTTTGTGGACCCATTTCACCCCTTGGACTTGATAATGAAAAATATTTCCTTACAATCGTAGACGATTTCTCTCATTTAATGATGATTTACCCGATTAAAAAGAAAAGTGACGTTTTTGAAAAATTAAAATCATTTAAAGAAAAATTTGAGAACATTTTCGAAAATAAAATCAAATGCATTCGATGCGATGGTGGTGGGGAATTCGTAAATGCTTCCATCAAGGACCTATTTCACGAATCGGAGATCGAAATAACTCCCGCGTACACACACGCTCTCAACGGGGTTGCAGAAAAAGCAAACCGTACAATTACGGAAATGGCACGCGCCATGTTGATCGACGGGAATCTTAACAAAAATTTATGGTCTGAAGCAGTCACATACGCTGCCTATCTACAGAATCGCCTACCATCATCAGCCATCAATGATAATATACCCATACAATTAATAAACAAAACTGTTGACTATAATAAAATAAAGGTTTTTGGCGCAGAAGCGCATGGTCTCATTGAAAAAGGTTTTAGAAACCGATTTGATTCAAAAACTAAACAATATATTTTCATTGGAAACACTAATACAGGTTTCAAATTATTTGATTTAAATACTAACTAAATTTTTGTACGTTCAGACGTAAAATTCATAGAAAGTAATAAATCAAACAATTCAATATTCATTCCAATCGAACAAGACTATCAAATTAAAAACAATGAAACGACCAAGAAAGAAGACAATGAAGAAAAAGAAGAAAATCGTGAAAACTCAAATCCAGATGAAGACGATGACACAATTCAAGAAGAAAAATCCGATGAAAACGACGAAACAGAAGAACAAGAACCCAGAAGATCTACAAAACTAAGAAAAACACCTGAACGATTGAACGACTACGAAATATACTTCACAGAGACTCAAAACATGCTGAACACAGACAACCTGAACTACGACGACGCAATAAAGAATGGCTGGAGCGCTGCAATCAGAGACGAAACAAAAAACATCACTTCAATCAACACTTGGACCACAATCGAAGATACTGGACAAAAACGCATAGACGCAATTTGGGTATTTAAAAGGAAGATCGACAACAACGGAAAAGAGATTAAAAAGGCACGAGTGGTCGCTAGAGGTTGTAAACAATATCGCGAAGAAAGCTTATACGCTCACGTTCCTACATCAACTCTGATCAGAACTGTACTGGCAATTTCGATCAACTACTCGATGGACCTCTATCAACTCGACATAAAATCAGCTTTTCTAAACAGCACTCTAGAAGAAGAAGTATACATGACCATTCCAAAAGGTTTCCCTGATCATGGAAAATTATGTAAGTTAAACAAAGCAATTTATGGTCTACGTCAGGCTTCCTTCACTTGGGAAAGAGAATTTTCATCATTCATCAAAACTATCGGTTTTGAACAATCTAAGATCGACCACTATCTATATAAGAAGATCAACAATGGTGAATACACATTCATTCTAATTTACGTGGACGATATACTCCTCAGTTCAACTTCCATGGACGAAATTCGAAAATATAAAAGATAGATCAGTAAAAGATTTGAAACAAACGACATCGGAACCGTGAAAAAGTTCATTGGCTTTGAAATTGAAACCAAAAACGACAATCTAATCATCTCACAACGAAATCAAATCAAAAAATTAATCGAAGACCATGACTTCACTCTTTCATAATCACGAAACACACCAATGGAAGCCAACGCGAAATACTCATCCGCACCAGAAGACTATAAGGCAAAAGAAGAACTAATAACACGATACAAAAGACTTTTAGGTTCACTACTTTATATATCCCAATTAACCAGACCAGACATAACATACTCCATAAATTTATTAAGTCGTTTTCAGGCAAATCCTACCGAAGAACATTATTCTGGACTCAAAAGAATTGTTCGATATTTGATCGCCACGCAGGAAATGTACTTATGTTATGGAGACTTCGATTATAATGAGCTGATTGTATACGCTGATTCTTCATGGGGAGACGATTTAGACGAACAAAAATCTACAACAGGCTACTGTTTCTTCGTATAGGGTAATCTCATACACTGGAGAAGCGTCAAACAAAAAACGGTCTCCACATCAACCTGTGCAGCCGAATACACCGCCTTAGCCGAAGCTACAAAGGACATCAATTATGTACGTCAATTATTAAATTTCATGGAAATTGATTTACAGAAAACACGAATATACAGCGACAATCAAGCAGCAATCTCCGTTGCAAAGAACCAAGAAGGGAAATTCAGCAAATCGATTGACATAAAATATCACTACGTTAAGGAGGCCACCGAAAAAGGCGAAATCGACCTACACTACGTACCAACTTCTGAAAACATCTTCACCAAACCCCTTGCTTACAACAAATTTACGCAATTCAGATCTCAATTAC
Source organism: Silvanus unidentatus (assembly GCA_963930825.1). NCBI lineage: Eukaryota > Metazoa > Arthropoda > Insecta > Coleoptera > Silvanidae > Silvanus > Silvanus unidentatus. Next base: position 18,823,950 of record OZ005758.1, on the reverse strand, counting down.
GGTTAGAAAACTAAAATTTAATTTTTATGGGGAGTGTTAAAATATGGACATATTTGAATTTAAAAATTAATTTTTAGGGACTTTATTTTGTACACCAGAATGGTTTAAAACTGTTTAATTTAGGGAAATTAATTATCCATTTTTATACTAATCCCTCTCTTTTGCTACAACTTTCAAAGAAACAATGTTCGATTATTGTTATCTCTTATATGTGATACTTTTTCCACAATTACTTCAATAAATAATGTCTGTTTATTCGGGCGTTTCTTTTAAAATAAGTGCTACAAGAAAACTGCGCAATCAACATGCACCACTGTCGAGAATAATTTTATTTTCATTGACCGAATTTTTTCTTTTAAAATCTAATTTTGTTTGATCTTGGGCTTGTCGATAAATGGTTCGGGATATTTTTTGTTTGTTCATGGAATTCATATTAATGTAGAATATATAACCTTGAAATTAATGACAAGAGAAACTTTTTTATGGTTTGACGTGAAAACTGCATAGACAATTTTTACCGTTTTCGGGCGAGATCGAATGCCATCCCGAAGCAATATTTTTAACATTTTATGTTCGATCAGCATGGTTTATACAGTTAAATATTCGTTATTAAGGGTCGATTTATCAATACGGTTGTATATATGCGGTTAAACAATCTCATCAACAATTTTATCTTGTAGTTTAATGGTATTTAACAGTTAAATAAGAATAAACAAATTTTCAGGACATTATCCTTACATTGATAAATCGGTCATAAATATAAATTAAACTATTAAAACATGTTGTGGCGCCAAAAAAACAGTAATTAATGTACAGTTTCTCACTTACTTTTTTTATGTAGAATATAACCCCTTATTAATTGTTCAATAAAGAAACTATTTTAAAAGCACAAACTGATAATTATAACGATAAATAACGATAAAGTAGAGTTAAACGTTTAACAACCGACGCTAGGACGCTGATAAGTTAAAATGGCGGTCATTGAAGAAAACTGAACAATATGGCAGCCAACTATGATCAGGTAAGGAATGTGCTGCAAGGTGGCTATTTCGATACTTAAATAGGCGCGAAATTTGAATTTAAAAATGTTCAAAAAAAATTGCATTACATTTGATATTTCAATAACTATCCGGGAGACTTGCTATGGGAATTGCTATGCCGTTTATTAAAAAAGTGAATATCAGTTTTAATTTATTATATTAGGATATAATTTGGACATTAAATGGTAATCCATTGGACTGTCATTGTTGGACATACAATGGACGTCCAAGTAAAGTCCTTGGACGTTTGGATTTAATCTGGACTTTATCTGGACGTCCATTGTATGTCATGTTGTATATGGGATAGTACCACAAAATTTTTCGTTTTCATATTTAATTAATTGCTTCCAATTAAACAACAATAGAATAATAAGTAACATATCAATACGTACCTTGCTCCTTGAACTTTAAAATAATGTAAATTGTTTTGTATCGATTTTGTCATTTTTGGTTTTTTGATTTAATGGCTTCTAATTAAATAACCATATGATATTGTAAAATATACCAATTTGTTTTTTATTTCATGCTCTTTAAAATCATATAATTTGTCTTTAAGAGTAATTTTTTAGCAATTGGTAATAACTCCAGGCTCCATACTGCAAGAATTCTCCTCTACTAGCACTTGCTAGATTAGAACTTAAAACGTTCAGTGCGTCGCACGGGAAATGTTAATGCCGCGAGTTTCGAAAGGTAAGGAATAACTGACAATTCGTCAACTTCCATAGTTGAAGAAACAATAAGGCAGCTGTACAGAAAAATCTTCGAAAAAAACCGAAAATTTTTCTGTACATGTTTCAGCTATTCATTTAATTGGTAATAACATTTTGAATGTCGGAATGCATGGAAAATACAAAGTGTGACATCGTTTTTTATTTTTTTATTTAATAACTTTTAACTAAATACCATTATGATAATGTTAAATATACCAAAATTTTCATTTTTTCTTGTACTTTCAAATGATTTAAATTGTTCGTTATAAATCTTTTCTGTTTTCTCATAAATTGGATTAATACAAATTTTAGATCCGCGCGCGACTCATCTATTATTTTTAATGTTGCTTTAATACCTCCTTATTAAACAACTATGGGATCAAAAAATATATCAGCTTATTCATCATTTTTCCTACTTTAAAACGATAAGAATTGATTGTTAAAAATTTTTTGTGATCTACACCAAATTAAATTATTAATGTAATGCTGCACAAAAGTGCACAAAGCGAACACCGTTTTTTGTTATTTTTTTATTAATAACTTTTAACTAGATATCATTATGATAATGTTAATTTGTAACGAACCTATTTTTGCGCCTCTTAATTATTATTACAATTAATATAATTCCTCTGACGTGTGAGGTTAGATTGTTTGTTTACATTTGTAAACAAACATTTATTTGCTAGTTGACCTTAGACAATCCCGCAGTCAGGAGTACGATGTGAAATTCCTTAGTACAAAAAACCCTTTTTGTAATTACAATGTGATTTGTGCAATTGAGATGATGTCTCGATTATTTAAGTAATTTTCAAGTATCCATTTCGACTAATTTGGTTTAACATCATTTTATTCATTGAAGTATTATTGGCCACGCCGCTTCCAATTCCTATGTTTATTACCCCATTTTGTTATTACTTTTTTCCTCTGTACTTTTATTGGATTCACACACTACTTAATCGTTTACATCTGGTTGAATTATCCAACATTTAATTCCTCTGAATCACATGAAACGTACGTGCATTTTTTTACGGACATAATTTGATTTTAGTTTACATTTTTATACTTCGAATTCATTTTTCTTTTCTTATCTTTTCTGGTCATTTGTCCCGAGTGTAATTAGCGTCCTCTAATTAGTCCTCTCAATTGAGTCCCTCTTTAGCACATGTTTTCATTTAATGGTTTTCTATATAAAATACCCTATTAATTTATATTTTCATTTGCTTCTTTTGGGATTTTATTTGTCAATTCATTGCGTTTAGTCTTAGTGTAATTAATTTCCCTCTAATTACACTAAGTACAGTATTTGTACAGGTACAGGTACAGGTTGGTGTTTAGGGGCCTAAAAACTCCTGGCGCTCGAGAAAATTCTTCCCTGTCGAGGAAAACTACGCCACTTTGCACTTAATGCATTGTGCTTTCTTTATTTTCGGCATTTTGCCCATTTTACTCGCTGATTCCGCAAAAGAGACGCCAACAGACGCTGTTCCAGACGCCAAAGCTCAGTTCGACTTGGACCACAGGAACTCGTAATCAACGTAAGTGCCTTTTTTCCCTTTTTCTATTTGCTTATTTGTTTTGTATGCGTCCTTTCTTCTTTCTACTGCGCTATTAAACTTATATTTTTTGGCCTATCACGGTAAGGTAGTTGAGTTTTATTTAATTTTTACCCCCGCGTTGTCCAGCGCCTCTTAACTTTATTAAAATTCCTGTGACGTTTGAGGTTGGGTTGTTGGTTTATACATATGTAAACAAATATTATTTTTAATTAGATATTGAAGTCTTACCAAAATAGAGTAACAAAGAAAATTTAGAAAAAAAATACAAATTTAAATTTCCCGCCTGATAATCTTAACAAAACATTAAAATTTAAATATTTAAGTCTTGACCGTACATTGTGAATGCAACTCCAAATTCTTTTTAACAATTTCTGTGTGACTGAGAAAATAAAAAAACACGAAAATTCATTTCAAAAATATATTAAACGGAAAACGGTTTGAAATTTGAAAAACTAACAAACATAATACAAACTAACCATCAATAGTAGTTTAAATAATAACCAAGGTCACCAGAGGACAACATACACTGTATTATGTTCAAATATGAAAATAAAAATAATTAATTAATAATTTATATTTATATTTGCAGTCTATATAGAAACAAGTAAAAATAACTAAAAAAATTAATGGTAGTACAGAATACAAAACTCCCCAAACCTTGGAATATACCACCCTCCTGGACCAAGAGCTCAGTAAAGTCGGTCTTTGTGATCGAAGATAAGGTAAAGCAATAGGCAAATGGTTATTGTGACACGGGAACACAATGTCTCCACCAATGTGTATATGCTGACAAAATGTTCTAGGAGTGTGTAAATTAAACCAGAAAATTTATAAATTGAATAAAGGAAAAGTCAACTAAACATATGGAGACTTCAAAAATTTAAAAAATAGAAAATAATAAAAATCGAATTCTGTAATACATTGAACACAATATGAAGTGTTAGTAAGATAGGTTGCCGGAAACTGTGCAATCTGCCAATCTGGAGCTACCGAAGAAATCTCCATACCTACAATGTAAAGTCCGAAGTATGTGGCCAACGGCTAGATGTGGCCATCTGTATTCGAAGATGGGCTATTACATCAGAATCCCACGTAGAAAGGTACCTCTATGCCACACATGGCCTAAGACAAAACAACTACATATCAACAAAATACACAGTCTCAAACGGATGAAAAATTCATATGCGTTCAATGTATTCATAAAATGATCTTGGTGTATGAATTTGCAAAAGAAAAGAACAAGATTTAATATTAATAATTAAATAAACAAACACAACATAATACTTTGTTGTAGTGTAAAACAAGCGAGTGTTTTACCAGGAAAGTAAAAGCTCACCTCGTGTTTGTTCAACAGCGAGGCATTTATTTGAGACGAAAGAGAATTTTCATCTAAAGTTCCATTCCGACCGGTACTTTTTATATAGCCCAAACACTCCGCTTCTGACAACACAGACTTATTCAGGAGTCAACAGAAAAGTCAAACTGGTGGGAAAACGTCAAGTTGGTAGCGAACCTACTAGTTACAGGGAACAAAAGAAATATCTTTCAAATTTCAAACGCGGCGCGAATCCTGAATATTTGAATTTAATTTAAGATTTATACAAAACAAAAGACGCACTGGGGTCGTAAGACTTTAATGTGTAAATTACCTTTAGACAACCACCTCAACGTCGCCCGGCAAAGGATTTTCACAAAAGTACTCCCGCAACCAGGAGTACGAAGCGGAATTTCTTATTTCTTAATACAAAAAACTCTTTCTGGTATTTACCTTAGTTTACTTTAATTTATAAGTGATTTTCAAGTGCTTATTTGGTCAGATTAGTTTTATAGTGAGTCCAGATTTCATTTAATTGTTCTTTTATATGTATTAAATATTTAAATGTGGTTGGCCACGCCGCTTCCAATTCTTATTTTATTATGTTGTTTATTATTTTTCCTCTACTTAATTTGAACTTACACCTTATTTAATACGTTTACATCTGATTCCTTTATCTAATATTTATTTCCTGTGAATCAGATGAAATCTATATGCATTTTTTCGGAAATAATTTTTGTTTCAATTTGAATTTGTGTTTTGAATTTATTTTTATTTTATTTTCATTTATTCCGAGTGTACTTAGCTTCTTCTAATTACAATCATTGTCTCAATTGAGTTCCTCCATAGCAAGTGTTGTCACAAATTACTTTTTACATTAAAATTCCCAATTTGTTTTCTATTTTATTTTTGCGTTCTTCGGGATTTGACTTGTCATTAGTTACACCCAGTTTTAGTGTAATTAAGTTATTCTAATTACACAAAGCACAGTAATTGCTCCCCTCCCTTCGTACTAATAGTAAAATCAATTCTAAAATTTTAGGTTTTCGTGGAATTTGTCCTCTGTGCGCGTACTCAAAATCGCTCTTAATTTTTCCTAATATATAAACTTTTCGACAAATCTTTGAGAAGAGGTTATTAGATATCTTTGAAGATTTTTGTTGTAGTTCAAGATTATTTCGAAACCCAAACTTCAAATAGAACTTTATTGGCTCACTTCGGAAGGGTGTTAATTGATTTTGCCAGTCGTTATTAATTTAGTATTTTTTTAAACGTAGTAAATTTCACATTGTGTTCCTCGCATTTATTTGCATTCGTCCTCTAATGTGCCTCTGTATTTTCAGTTCGATTTCCTCTTCCATTCGATCTCTGGTGCGAAACTAGCGATACTGGTTAGATTTTCTGGCCTAAATACACCTGGCGTTTAAGAAAATCCTCCCCTGTCGGGAAAAACACGCTACATTTTCCAATCCTTGATGCACCACAACCTCAATATGCAAGTCCGTAAAAGATTTTTTGCGGTCGACACCGAGTTAAAGGTCGGAAAAAAATAAGCCTTGCTAAACGAGCAACTATTGCGCCCGGAACGACCAAACTACGTTTCAAATTCGATAGCATTTCCAAATACGTTATAGATAAAATTGGCGATTTGAGGGAGAAAGTACATCCAACAGCGACAAACAAAACTATAGAAACTATATGCAGAGAGAGGACAAAGTATATGTAATCCAATTCTAATTGTGCAATCGTGGGAACCCTAGTTCATGATCATGTTCCAAAATCAAATTTCTATATATTATTTATTAATCTAATTAATAAATATAATGTGAACATTAATGATTTTATAATTAAATTAAAATGGAACTAATGACATTAAAAATGTACTACAAACAGATGCTTAATGGATTATAAAATTCTTAGATAATTATTTTTGTGTAGTACATCTAATCAATAATGCAATTATTATTAGACATCATCGTTAAATGGAAGTAAATGGAAATCATAGAAATAAATTATTTTTTAAAAAGAAAGTGACCCATATTAGTGGCTTATATTAATATTTCATTTTAAGTTTAACACAATGAAATTAAAATATATAAATAAGTTTGTGGTTTTTTCGTCCTTATGTTAAAGTAATGTTAGGGTTTTACTTCCGGGTTATAGGGTCTTACAGTAAAGCTTCACCAATTATTATGAAAGAAGCCAAACGCGTTTCGCTCTAGACAATAAAAGAAGCCTAAATCTAGGGCCTATCACAAATTTTCAGTTTATATAAATATCATATGAATTATAAACTTTTAAATCTTAATCGTTCTTAACGATAAAACCATGGAAGAAAAAGTTGCAAATTTAGAAAATTTATTTATGTAACTGCAGTACCATTCTATTAAAACTATTCATGAAGAAATTTTGAAGTTATAATTTTGTTGATAGCGATATATCGTGATATAGCGATATTTATATGGCCATTGTTTTTTAAAATTTCTAATCCTTTACTATTTGAAAATTCGGTCATAAAATTTATACAGAATTTACATGCACATCACAATTTATACAATTTTTCTGTGTTCTAAATATGGGTTTTATGCGCATATTCGTTGGTAGCCAATTAAAATTAAAAATTAGCACAGTGTTCAAAATTAAATATATTTGTATTCTAAAGAAAAATATAAATCAGGCCATATTAGTATTCTAATAATATATTAATACTTTTATTTGCGCATTTTTGTCAAAGAAAAGATATTTTATAGACAAAAGTTCCCTTTTCGCCAATGTGTGTATACTATTTTATTCAAACCAAATGCACAATTAATTAAATAAATGTATCTTTTGATTGTATTTCTCTACAAATTATTAATGTATATGCAAAATTAAATTTTCTATCGAAAGAGTCAAAAAATACAGGGTGTTCTATTTGCAGCAAATGTAAATGGTTATAACCACACCCTGTATATACGCAATTCAAAAACCAATTTGAAAGTATTGTAGCTACGCTCTTTGTATATCTTCAGCCTAAATTTCGAATTAATATTTCTATTCCGTCACATGTTACAAATTTTTTAAACACTGCAAAAGCCAAAATTTGATATAAAAGAATTAATTTCTCAAAAACTATCAATTTTGGAGATTTATCAAATTTAAATAGATCAGCCGTTTTCGAGATATTTATGCCGCTCGATTTGAAACTGAACACCTTTTATATTTTAATAATACAATAAAATACTGTATATAATTTGAATACAATTTTTGACCCTATATGATGATGATCCTACAGATCTTTTCAAATAAAACAGAATCTTGGTGGTTTTAACTTGAAATATATGAATTACGTAAAAATGACCGTTTCTCACAAGAGCCAAATTACCACTGTTCTCTTCCAACCATTAGTTAGAAAATTTTAGGACCTAAACTTAAGCTGAAATACAAAAGAAGGGGTAGTTGTAATGTGTGCAAAAATAGTGCTGAAATTAAAGGTGAATGACATTGACGGGAAACTGGAAATGATAAGTAAGCAATTGTGTAGACTTGAAGACCATGTTCAAGAAATATCTAATTGTTTATACAAATGTCTTGTTGTTTGACTTGAATGCTGTTACATTTGATTGATTTATCTTTGACAAATTTTTTATTATTTTATCGAAGTAGGAAAATGAGAAAAATGATTATTTTGGTACGGTAGAGAGAGAAACGAGATAAATAAGAAGCTGTAAGCAGCAATTAAAAGAATCTCTTAAAAATTGGAAGCAGCATTCAGGTTGTTTTAATATTTGTTAATAGTTTTAATGAATAATATTTTAATGTTAATCAATGTACAAGTAAAACTGTAAGTAATATTTAATTTATCATATTTCTTAAAAATAGTGAAAAGATAATCTTTATTCGGATGTTGTGTTAGATGTTTGAATGTATGCTACTGCTTTGCATTTATGTTTGAGATGAATGAATTCGCAAGAAAAAGGTTTGATTACGTTTAAAAATTGTAGTTAGGATTGCGTCCTTTTGCGGCTCTGTTTATTATATTCTCAATCTGAGGTCTATAAGTTATGGCCACAAATAAAGCACACATACGAATCAAAGTATGAAAAAGGAGCGTGGTTATTCATAACTTAAAAGATGATGATTGTATTTTTTTTACGAATTATTATTTATAATAGAGGAGAATTCTTGCAGTATAGAGCCTGCGTGTAAGTGTTAAATGAATAGCTTGAAACATGTACAGAAACATTTTCGGTTTCTGCCGGGAATCGAACCCGGGACCTTTGGCTTTAGCTGCCAATGCTCTGACCGCTGAGCTACAGTCGCCGAAGACTTTTCTGTACAGCTGCCTTATTGTTTCTTCAACTATGGAGGTTGACGAATTGTCACTAACTCCTACGTTTCGGCAGAAACCGAAAAATTTTCTGTACATGTTTCAAGCTATTCATTTAACACATACACGCAGGCTCCATACTGCAAGAATTCTCCTCTACTAGCTTGATTAGAACTTAATACGTTCAGTGCGTCGCACGGGAAATTGTTAATGCCGCGAGTTTTGAAACGTAGGAGTTAGTGACAATTCGTCAACTTCCATAGTTGAAGAAACAATAAGGCAGCTGTACAGAAAAATCTTCGGAGACTGTAGCTCAGCGGTCAGAGCATTGGCGGTTAAAGCCAAAGGTCTCGGGTTCGACTCCCGGTAGAAACCGAAAATTTTTCTGTACATGTTTCAGCTATTCATTTAATTGGTAATAACCTATAAAATAAAATTAGGTGGCGCTCGAGAAAACCGAAGTAGTCGCGTCACAATTGTTAGCGGTATATCTAGTTTACTTGTTGACATGATGGATTGGGTACTTAGCTTTCGCTGATGGTGCAGTTGGAACGAGATTTTTGACTTTCGTCGAAAAATCACCATGTGCTTAACCTCCAAATTTGATTTTTAATTTCCATGCATCAGTGACTTTCGTCTACTGGGCCCATAATCTGTTGATTGCGCAGTTTTCTTGTAGCACTTATTTTAAAAGAAACGCCCGAATAAACAGTTTAACATTATTTATTGAAGTAATTGTGGAAAAAGTATCACATATAAGAGATAACAATAATCGAACATTCTTCTTTGAAAGTTATAGCAAAAGAGAGGGATTAGTATAAAAATGGATAATTAATTTCCCTAAATTAAACAGTTTTAAACCATTCTGGTGTACAAAATAAAGTCCCTAAAAATTAATTTTTAAATTCAAATATGTCCATATTTTAACAGTGTATCTGAGACATTTTCGAAAAATACATCCGCAGTCGACTGCGAATCAGAAATTTTCAACGATAAGAACGATCCAATAAGCGACAGTGTGTCTCATGAAAGTTCTTTTTCCGCTTCTTCCGAGGATTCATCTAACGTTTTGAATAAGGACGATAGTTCTTCAGACGAGTTCGAAGACGATTTAATTAATGTTCATCCACTAAATATTCAACATCCTTCTGAAAATGAACAACAATCTTTTTCTCAGGAAATTAGTTTGTGGGCTCTTGAATATGGTATTTCCCATTCAGCATTAAATCACCTCTTGCGCATATTGAAACCACATCATGCCGATTTACCAACTGATGCACGATCCCTTTTACATACTCCAAGAAAGGTCAAAAATCAGTTGAAAACGGTTCCTCCTGGCGTGTACTACCATTTCGGACTTAAAAAATGTCTCAACCAACTGTTATTTCAATACCCAGATGTAAATTGTACCTCAACCATTGAAATTCTTGTAAATGTAGATGACCTACCCATTTCTTCGAGCTCTTCAAGTCAATTTTATCCCATTCTTTGTTCGATTTATAAAACAAGAAATGTTGGCATAATTGGCCTGTATCATGAGCATGAAAAACCAACGAATGCCAATGACCTTTTTAATGATTTCATAGTTGTGGCAATTGATTTAATCATTAATGAATTAATCTTCAATAATAAGCCATATTCATTTAAAATAAAAGGCTTCGTTTGCGATGCATCTGCCAAATCATTTATTTTTTATACTAAAGGTCATACTGGATATTCACTCAAATTAATAATTTGAAACTGAGACACCACGATGAATTTGTTGCTAAATGTGACGAAGATCACCAATCTGGAACTTCACTACTTGAGTCCATTCCTAATATAAATATGATTAACATTTGTGCATTGGACTATATGCATTTAATTTGTTTAGGTGTTGTCCGTAAATTATTATTATTTTGGTGTTGTGGAAAACCTCGAGAAAAATTAATCTAATCAATACAATTTCAACTTCATTACTTTCACTGCGACAATGTATTTCTTCCGATTTTGTACGAAAACCCAGGTCATTAGCAGAACTGAGACGGTTTAACGCCACCGAATTTCGTCAGATCTTATTTTATACTGGCCCAGTGGTTCTCAAAAATGTTTTAAACCGAGACAAATATTTAAATTTCCTGTGTTTACATGTAGCTTATTCGATTTTGTGTAATGAAGAACATTTGAAATTACACAAATCTTACGCTGATTCTCTTTTGCTATATTTTGTTGAAACGTTCAAAATTTTATATGGTGCTCATAATATGTCAGTAGTTATCTTGGGGTGATACTGTGACACAATGGCGCTTCTGATGACACATACCATCAGCAGAGACCATCCAATAGGGGGGTCTCCAGAAGGTCCTACAAGAATTTCTACAAGAAGTGTAAAAGAAGTCTTGTACACGGTAAGACATTCCTAGTCACATGTGATGGCATGTATCCATCCTCAAGGCCCATCCAATAAGGGTGTGGTAGGGGGTCCAACAAGAAGAAGTAGAAGAACTTCTTCAAGAGGTGCGCTGCAGAAGAAGTCTTGTATATGAGCACGCACACGTACTCACACACACATGCATCACGATATGGGTATGAGGGATGTTTTCCTTGTTGGTGATGGACACATAGGCGCGCACGCACGTACACACGCACGCATACAAGACTTATCCAGCTAAGGCCAGGGTAGGCTGGTCTTCTCCAGAGTATTGTAGAAGAGATTTAAGAAAAGGTGTTGGTGATGGATAGAAATTTAAAAGGAAAAACTAGAAACTAGTGTAACATTTTACCAATAGATGTCACTAGTGAAAAATTGATTTTTCTTGTACATATACAATAATCGAATTTATTTCGGTATGGATCAGGCTGGGCTGGGCCGGGCCAGGCTAGGCTGGGCTGGGCTATTGGAGAATTGATTGATTGATTGATTAGTTAATTAGTAATTTTGGGTATTTATTGAAATATTTATATAGTAAAAAGTGACCAACATTATCTAGTGACTGCAGCGCGATTCGAACCTGTGCTATATCAATGCTACTTACCTACAAATACATTACATTTACCACTAGGCTAATGAGATCATTTAAATAATTCTGTAGAAATAACATAGAACATCTTTCCATTTTTGTTTTAGAATACAGCGATATTTAAATTTAAATTATGCGCATAAGAAATCTGTGACATTTAATTTAAGAGGAGGCGGTGTTATTTAAATGATATATAATTTTTTAATGCTACTATTCATTACAGTTTGAAATTTTAAAAAATATTCTATATCTTTTGTTTTTAAATATTTTTATAATCAATTTCAGGTTTAAAACAATATATAAAAAGGATTTTTAATAAAATTAAATCATTAATGTGGTGTTGTTGGTATGTGAACATTGTTAGTTTTTAATCAAAATGAATGATCATATAATTTTACTCTCAGATCGTTCATCAATTTTAAGTTGTAAATTCTCACCACCTTTAATATTAAATGAAGTTTATTTTAGTTAGCTTTATTTTAGCTTTAGTTGATTTTATTAGTTATCATACAATTAATAATGTTACTAAAGAGAATAACAAATTTCATTTCTCTATATCTACATTAGAGAAGAAATTTACACATACCAATAAAATATATGAAATAACAATTGATCCTGGATTGTATGAAATAAAAGATATAGCACATTTTATAGAAAAAGAGAGAAAAAAGATAGTAGAAAAGAATGAGAAAGATTATTTGTTATCTATTAAGGCAAATTTAAATACATTACATTGTGAAATTAAATCGGTTTACAATATTCATTTTGATGAAGAACATTCAATTGGTTCTTTATTAGGATTTAAAAAAAATTATTATGCTGGTATTAAGCATATATCAAAAAATCCAATTAATATTTCAAATGTGAATGCAATTTGTATTGATTGTTCTTTAGTAAAAAATTCACATGCTGAAAATAAAGAGACTCACATATTACATACATTTTACCCACTTGTTGTTCCAGGTGAAAAAATAGTAAATTCCCCCACTACCTTAATTTATTTACCAATCAAAACAAACTATATAGATGAAATTATAGTTAAAATAGTTGATCAAAGTGAGAATTGATCACAATAAGGTTGCATTTAAAATCTATTCTAAATAAATAGTAAATTCGTGATGGTTTTTAGATATAATAGGTCTAATTCATTTATTGTTTCTTCTTATGAAAATATCAATAAAAATACTATAAATAAGAAGATGAACATTAAAAACTTGAGTAAGAAAGTGAATGTAATGAGATTAACATCTGAAAATAAACAATTTCTTCAATCTTTAGGGTTTAAAGTTCTAAATCAAAATTTAAAAAATGAGTTCCATTTTACATATTGGACAAGAGCTCTATAATGATGATACTATTACATCAAAGCATTTTCATTCGTATTATCCATATTCTAGTTCCAAAATATCTTCATCGGATGAAATAAGATTTCCAATTCAAACACAAAATATATTATAATATAATATATAACCCAAGTTTTATATTAATTGAAGGTAAAATTGTTAATCAAGATGATACAGTAAGTAATACAATTAAACTTATAAATAATGGTGTTGCATTTATGTTTGATGAAGCAAGATATGAAATTGGAGGAAAAGTTGTTGATAGGTGTAGAAATGTTGGTATTACTACCACTTTAAAAGGTTACGTTTCTTTTACAAAAAATGATACTGACCGATATGAACATACTAGTTGGAATCACTTCAACTATCCTAATATAATTAATACAACTGGACATTTTAACATTTGTTTACCTTTAAAAAATTTATTTGGATTCTGTGAGGATTATAAAAAAATATTAATTAATATTAAACAAGAACTTGTATTATTGCGGGCCTCAACAGATTTAAATGCAACAATAACAACAGAACATAATGAAATACCTAAAATTGAAATAAATCGAATAGTTTTTAAAATACCACATATAGAAGTATCTACAGAACAACAACTTAAATTAATAAAGAATGTTGAAAGTGGTAAAGATATAACTATGAATTATCGATCCTGGCAGCTATTTGAACAACCAAATCTATTTTCAAATAGTAAAAATCATATATGGAATATTGTTTCTTCAAGTCAACTTGAAAAATCACGTCATGTTATTAAAGGTTTTTAAAACAGATAGAAAAAATAAAACAACTATGAATATGAGTCATTTCGATCATTGTAATTTAACAAATATAAAATTATTTATTAATTCAGATGTATACCCTTATGACGATTTAAATTTGGATTTTGATACAAAAAAATATTCAATTTTGTATCACATGTATACAGGGTGTTCCATTTCAAACCTCCCGCCGTCGAAATCTAAAAAACGGTTGGTCGGAAAATTTTGAAATTTAGGCTATAGGGGTAAGACATAGGGGCTGATCGATTAAAAATATTTTCAAAATGGTGGCACATCCGGTTATACCGGAAGTCGGTACTAACTTTGTTATTTTAAATGGAACACCCCATTTTTTACTTCATTTTTGGATTCCTTATCAAATTTTAGTATGACTTTATGTAGGATACCATATCTCTAAAATTTATAGTTTTTGAGATATTAATTATTTTATGTCAAATTTTCACTTTTGCAGAGTGTTACAAAAAAAAGTGTAACTTTGTTTGGGGTTGTTATTTTGAATTGAAATTTGGACTGCAGATAGTACGATAGCACAGCTTCTAGATGGTGTAATTGAATTTACGATTTTTTATACTGGGTGTTCATTATGGGCAGTGTCATTATGCTTATCTTTGAACCCCAATAACTTTTTTTTTCAAATGGAACACCCTGTATTTTTTTGTCTTGTTCGATAGAGAATTTAATTCTGAATCGAATGGTATAAGCATATCCTATACCTAGGATTGATAGATTTTGAGATATTTAAAAAGTAAACAAATGTTACAATTTTTTATAGAGTTTTAAGCCTTTTTCTAACATTTGCGGGGGTTATGGTGGAAATGAAATGAATTATTTAGTTAAGTAAAGTTATTTTATCCTAAATCTTTCATAAGCTTCAATTGAAAATAACCTTTTGGTCAAAATTTCAGAATTTTCAGCATATCATTTTTAAGACAAACGCGGGAGTCCCCGGTTCGATCCCCGCTGAGGCCTAAAACTTTTTTTTGACTTTTTTCACAATTAATGGTATTCAACCGTTTTAATATTTTTTAAAATGTTTTGAAAACAATTAATAAGAAGCAGTTTAGCTACTGAAAGGCTTACTTAGGGCAAAAATTAACAATAATATGCAAAAAACCTGCTGTTATTTCATAAATTTCTAAATATCTCAAAATCTATCAATCCTAGGTATAGGGTATGCTTATACCATTCGATTCAGAATTAAATTTTCTATCGAACAAGCTAAAAAAATACAGGGTGTTCCATTTGAAATAAAAAAGTTATTTGGGTTCAAAAATAAGCATAATGTAACTTCCCATAATGAACACCCCGTATAAAAAATCGTAAATTAAATTATACCATCTAAAAGCTGTGCTATCTGACTATCTGCAGTCCAAATTTTAAATCAAAATACCAACCCCAAACAAAGTTACACTTTTTTTTGGAACACTCTGCAAAAGTGAAAATTTGACATAAAATAATTAATATCTCAAAAACTATAAATTTTAGAGATATGGTATTCTACATAAAGTCATACTAAAATTTGATAAGGAGTCCAAAAATGAAATAAAAAATGGGGTGTTCCATTTAAAATAACAAAGTTAGTACCGACTTCCGGTATAACCGGATGTGCCACCATTTTGAAAATATTTTTAGTCGATCAGCCCCTATGTCTTACCCCTATAGCCAAAATTTCAAAATTTTCTGGCCACCCGTTTTTTAGATTTCGACGGCGGGAGGTTTGAAATGGAACACCCTGTAGCATGTTTCAAGAATCTTTTCACTATAAGAATTCTGGGGAACCATGTATTCCATATGATAAATTTTTAACAATTGCTCCATTAATTGTTATTGATTGTAGTCAACAAAATGACAAAAATTTAAAAGGAGGCACGTGTGACATCCGTTTGGAATTTCAAACAAATAAAGATATACCAGCAAATACATGTGTCTATTGTCTTATTATACATGATAAAGTAACTAAATATAACCCATTAACGAACATTGTTAATGTAATGTAAGAATGAACGGTGAATTAGATTTAATTTAATAGGTGTATATGATTTTTATTTACAATTTAATTAATAAAAAATAAAACAATGGATTATTAAAATATCTTAATATATATTTATTAGTTTCTATTATACATTCAATATTAAATAATAAATATGTATGTGTATATACCTATTTCTTTTTTTATAAACCTACATATACATATAACTAAGTACCAATACATGCATAATAAAAATTATAAAATCCAAGTTAAATGTTTTATTTTCTCATTCATCGTCATCTTCATCTATTAAATCATACCCCTGATGTAAGAATTCCTCATCTAGAATACGAGCCACCTCTTTCTTGGTTCTATCATTTCTCTCTTTTTGAATTTTCAAATTTTCATTGGTAGAGGTGATTGATTTATTTGATAAAGAAGACGAAGAAGAATGGTGTATGGCTGGAATAACATTTGAACCATTTGTAATTGATGGAATGTTTTGATCCAAATCTTCATTTGGTTCTAATCCAAAGTTATATTTGCGTACTAAATTCTCAAATATCTTTAAATCATTTTCTTTGTCAATGCAGCTCTTCATATATTTCATTGGAAGATCACCAAATTTATTCATAAGAGTGACTTCTTTTGGCGTATAAGATAATTTAATAAAAATTGTGTCTTCATTACGAGTATAAATATCTCGAACACCATATCTAAAAAATAATAATAGAAAAAATATAATTAAATAAGTTTTAAATATTTAATGTTGAACTTGAATATGTGTTTTAACACAATTAAAGCATGTTCTATTGGTAATTCTTGAGGTTCAGTTATTCTAACAACAACAGTACAAGGTACAGTTGCCATCACGTTTTGTTTATATTGTTAACAATTAAAGAAATTACTAAAACTAAAATAAAATTTTTATATAAGGGGGTTATATATAGTTATAGTGACTAAGTCATATGCGCATGTCTTTTTTTCATTTAAAATAGGAGGTTAAAACTATTTATAGTGGTAATCAATTCAAGAAATTGTTATTATATTCACTTTTAGAGAGATTCAAGTTTATATAATATTACTTACAGTTAGTTAGTATAGTACAACAGTTTTTTGTGTGAATATCACTTTGAAATAAACAATATATAAGGTAAAACAATTTATTTGTAATAATTGATTGATAATTGATTTATATATAATTAAACTTTGTAGAATTAAAAAAAATGGATTTGTCAACAGTAAATCCTTTAACATTAGATTTACTAACGAAAGAGATGGTTAATAAAATAAAACAAGTTGGAAAATTGATTAAGACTGAAGAGGAATTCATAAAATTCAACAAATTTTTAAAAGAAAGTGTTATATTATTTAAGAAATATTTTCAAAACATAGAGAAAAAGAATAGATTTGTTTCCTATGCAAAATTAGAAGCTCATCTAGCTTTGTTTAAATATTATAAAGAGCAATTTAAGCATAGATATAAAAAAGAGTTTGTTAATAAGAATAAAAGAAAGACTTTAAGACAACAGTTAATGTGGGTGGATGTTGAATCTTGTTTCAATAATCCATTAAAAACTGGGGCTATTTTAAATTATAATATAAAGGATCCAAATATTTTTTTAATAAAGCGTTTAGAAGTTTTGCAAAAAAAATTAAAGAAACCCTAAAAAAGTCTCTTATTAAAGTAAATGTTACTTTCTTTGCAAATTTCATTAAACAACAAACTGGTGAAACGGATATAAAACATTTTACAACAAAAAATCAAACAATTGATTTAAATACGAATTTAAAGAAGTTTTATAATGAAAATATAAAAGACACAATAATATCGAAATTAGAAACTTATCAAGAACGGGAATCTGGCCTTGCACTATATGAAATCATACAATTAAAGGTACATATAAACACTTATGACCCGATTAATGTAAGTGCACCAACTTGTATAAGTATTAAATTACCAAGTTGGGTTCAACTAACAAAAGCAACATTAAATGTTAAAAACAAAGATAATCATTGTTTTTTATGAAGTGTAATTGCAGCTCTTTATCCAGCTAAAAAATCTAAAAATCCTTGTCGGACATCTTCATATCCTCATTTTTCAACTAAATTAAATTATGATGGAATTGAATTTCCAATGACTTTAAGACAAATTCCAAAATTTGAGAAAATGAATAATATATCTATAAATGTTTTTACATTAGAAAAACCAGAAAGAGAACATAACAATAATAAAGAAATAGTCGTTCCACTCTATTTAGGAAAAAAAGATTTTATTAATAAAATAAATTTGTTAATGGTTTCATGCAGTGAAAAAAATCAAGAGTCTGATAATGAAATAGATTCATGTAAAATACAAAATTATAAAAACATATTTCATTTTGTATTAATAAAAGATTTGTCTCGTTTACTTAGTCAACAAACACGATATTGCCATCACAAAATGTATTTCTGTGATAGATGTTTAAATCGCTTTAAAACAATCAGTTCTTTAAATAGTCACCAGTTTGATTGTAAAAAAATGAACAATGTAAAAATGACATTACCTGTGGGTGATGAAAAAATTCTTAAGTTTTCTCATTATAAATACAAAGAAAAAGTACCTTTCGTTTTATATTGTGATATTGAAAGTTTACTAATAAAATTCAATGATTTGAATATTGATAGTAATACAAAAAAATATAAAAAACATGAAGCATTTAGTGTAGCATATTATTTTAAGTGTTCATATGATAATTCTCTTTCATTTTACAATTCTTATACTGGTAAAAATTGTATTTCCTGGTTTGTATTACAATTACAACAATTGGCATTTAATTTAGATGGTATATTTAAAAATCCATTACGTATGATTCCATTAACGGAAAACCAAAGAAAGGAATATGAATCATCCAAATATTGTCATATATGTGAAAATCCATTTGAAGAAAATAATTATGTAAAGGTAAAGGTAAAAGATCATTGTCATTTATCTGGTGTTTATAGAGGAGCAGCTCATGCAGCCTGCAATCTAAATTATAAAGATTCTTATATTGTACCTATTATTTTCCACAACTTAAGTGGTTATGATAGTCATTTTATAATTAAAAGTTTATGCACTGAAATTCCGGGATCTATACAATTATTACCTATAAATAAAGAGAAATATATTTCATTTTTGAAAAAAATTAATGGTACCAAGATAGAATACAGATTTCTCGACTCATATAGGTTCATGGCGTGTAGTCTAGATAAATTAAGTTCATATTTGTCTGATGATGATAAAATAATAACAAAGGCTTATTGTAAGAGTGACCTTGAATTTAATTTATTAAAACGTAAAGGTATTTTTCCATATGAATATTTTAGTAATTGGAATATATTAAGGGAAACTAAGTTACCTAAAATTGATGATTTTTATGATGAATTAAATGATCAACACATAACCAATGAAGATTATGAATATGCATTAAATGTTTGGAATACTTTTCAAATATCAAATTTACAACAATATGCTGAACTCTATTTAAGGACAGATGTATTGTTATTAGCTGATGTGTTTGAAAAATTTAGAAATGTTTGTTTTGATGCTTATAAGTTGGATAGCTATTATACCGCACCTGGATTTTCCTTTGATTGTTGTTTAAAAATGACTAATGTAACATTAGAATTAATGGATGATGTAGATCAAATTCTTTTCATTGAAAAGGGTATAAGGGGTGGAATAAATCATTGTGCTAATAGGTATGCTAAGGCATGTAATAAATATATGGATAACTACAATTCTAATGATCCACCATCTTATTTAATGTATTTCGATTTAAATAACCAATATGGTCATGCAATGTGTGCCCCCTTACCTACAGGAAATTTTGAGTGGATTAAAAATGTTGAATATTTTAATATAGTGTTACCCCTCATTTCAAATTAAGGCGGGATAATTATTAAAACGGCCACTAATGGTTGGTGTCGCGATGGTCGGCGGTGGATAGTCTGGGAGATATCGAGGAGATGGCGCTGATGGCGGCCAGTACCGGCGGAGGCAGACGACTGGCAGCCATTGCTATTCCTGACGCGTGGAGAGCGAGAGCAACGACATTCGTCAAGAGAATACTTCTTAAGTTAAACTGTGATTTGTAATTATTATTATTATTTCTTGTAAAATAAACTTATTGGTGATAACATATCAGAAGTGGGATTTGATCCAAGTGCTTTTGTGGAGTTTGTGAAAGAAAAAAAAAGTGGTGTGTGAAATTCGTGGTGTAAAACATGGCGGACGGCCATAAGAATCTGGGTGAGAAAGACGACGTTTTGGTGTTAAACGATCCAAATGATGGATTGGACATAGAGGAAGCTGAGCTTCGGAGAGAATTACGGTCGCGACAAGAGGCAGTTCGTGTGAAACAGCGTGCTGAGATAACGGAACTTATTGACCAGAAAATGGCGGCGATGAAGAAGGAATTGTTGAAGGAAATGGCGTCACAACTCGCAGTCATAATGGAGGAAGTACGGACAAGTATGCGTGGCATACAAAATCAAGGTGGTAATCGGGGTGTTGCAGTCAATTCTGCAAATGTAAGTACCAGTCGTAGTGTAGATGGTGATTCTGTTCTTTTAGGAGACAATCTTGGAGGGAAATCGTTGAGGAATCCACCAATGAATACGTCAACGCCGGTTAGAGTGACTAGAACAAACATGGAGTCGATGGTGAATATTCAAGGGGCGTCGCAACTTTTTAGCTGTGGAAATGAGAGTCATGGTGGTACTGCGGCACGAAAAGGTTATCTAGAGCCGTCAAAAACCAAGGGAATTCTGCCATATTTCAATCCAGATCAAGGAGACACGACTGATTGTGGTGATGTCGTGGAGTGGTTGGCGTTCGTGGAGCATTTGGCGAAAGCGCACATGTGGGACGAAGAAGGAAAAATTCTACAAATTCATATGATGATGCGAGGTGAAGCCAGAAAATGGTTCAACAGCCAATTGAGGACAGTGCATTTGTGTGAAAATAGATCGTGGTTGGAATGGAAACAGGCGTTAAAAGAGGCGTTCCCAAAAGTATTCAATTTTCGAGAGCAAATGGAGGCAATTGGAGAACGGAGGAAGAAATTCAACGAGTCGTACACTACCTATTATAGGGACTTGGTGAGAATGTGCGAACGATTTGGCATGGCACAAAAGGACATCGTTTCCGTCGTGGTTGGTGGTTTGCCAGCTCACGAAAGAACAAATGCAGTGGTTTTGGAGTGCAAGACACCTATCGAGTTGTATAATAGATTTATATGCAGATTGGACGGAAATGTAGGTGAAACTCATGGAGAGAGGGAGACAAGGAGTCGCAGTCCGGTGTCTAGGCGTTTTACGGAGAGAAATTCTTATAGCAATCATGGGCGGTACACCAATTAATGACATCTGAGTTAAGGCGATCAGCATTGAGCGGTGGCCTATTATGATTGGAGATTCTGGGAGACATGGTGAAATTATTTAAGGTGAAGATGGAGGGAAAGAATTGTGGAGGGCACAAAATGTGCTGAACATCTCGTCAACAAGTAATCTGTGTGTGGTTCGACACTCTTATTGGATAACCAATGCGGAAATCAGGAAGACAACGGTGAGTGAGATTCGGAGAGAATTAGCTAATTATATGACGAGTGGTAGTGAATGCATGGAGGAAGCAATGTATTGAGTATGTAATGGATGCAATCACAACGATCAAGGTGAATGGACAGTTGTAACAAGTCAATTGAACTCTCATGGAGGCAATCATGGCGAGCACAGAGAACAAAGTGAGGCAAGATGAGGCCAGATTCATTTGATTGACATTTGCATTCACATCAGGAGGTGTTAACGGTGATTTGCTGGCTAGGAGGCAGAGAGTCGGGAGGCAATTCACGGAGTGCAATACGTGGAATAAAATGTTGTGGAGTAATAAGGGCAATCTTGGGGGCTTGGTGGACGCGGTAAAAAGGCATCAATTGGTGGTTGAGCATTGCATTGGGCCACCAGCCATGAAATGCGCGACAGTATAACTGTCGTCATGAGGCAGTGGCTAAATGCGAGCGATAAGTCGTGGTGACCTGGAGAGAAGTCTCGACCAGCACGAGCTCTCTGGGAATTGATTTAAAGTGATTATGTCTCATTGGAGGGCCCTTGCGGGGAGGTGAAGGTACTCGACAATGATCGTTACCAAATTACAGCTGTCAAGGTGTTAAAGGAGTCAGGGGGTATAAGAATAGACAATTGGTTGTTGTGAGTGAATGCATTTGCGTAAAAACACCTGTGCCGTATCGATGGACGCATTGATACCGGTACAATTGGGTGAAAATGAGCGAATGGAGAATGTGGGGAGTTTGAATGAATGAGATGGGAATTGTATTAGAGTAATTGGTGTCAATGTATTAATGAGTTTTGTTTTATAGGCCAATCAAACAACTTTAGGAAAAATAATGGAGTTTAGGGGAAACAAATCCAAACATGGAGGTGCAAATACTGTCAGTGTGGAAAACCATGTGTTTGAGGAAAACTTCGACGTGTCTACCACCAATCAAGAAAGCTAGGAGTGATCAAGGTGTTTTGGTGTCCAACCACAGATCAGCGGAATCAAGAATCATGGAGCAGAAAGAGAAAAGGACAACGTGTGAGCAAGAGGACGAATCCAAGGGAGGCTGATTTAATGGGGACATTAAATGAGGTCAGGATGGCCGAATGTTACCCCTCATTTCAAATTAAGGCGGGATAATTATTAAAACGGCCACTAATGGTTGGTGTCGCGAAGGTCGGCGGTGGATAGTCTGGGAGATATCGAGGAGATGGCGCTGATGGCGGCCAGTACCGGCGGAGGCAGACGACTGGCAGCCATTGCTATTCCTGACGCGTGGAGAGCGAGAGCAACGACATTCGTCAAGAGAATACTTCTTAAGTTAAACTGTGATTTGTAATTATTATTATTATTTCTTGTAAAATAAACTTATTGGTGATAACAATAGATACAATTCTATATATATCTGATGAATCTGAATATGGATACCACCCATGGCAAACAATAAAATTAAAAAATTACTCACTACTTTTTATGATAAAAAAAAATATGTAAAACATTATATAAATTTAATGCAAGTTTTAAATTTGGGGTTGAAATTGAAAAAAATCCATAGAATTCTAAAATTTACACAATCTCGTTGGATAAAACCATATATAGATCTTAATACAATGCTTAGACAAAATAGTAAAAATGAATTTGAAAAAATTCTTTTTAAATTAATGAATAACTCATTTTTTGGAAAGACAATTGAATTAGTACGAAAATATAAGAATGTGAAGATAGTAACAAAATGGGGTGGAAGATATGGAGCTCAAACTCTAATTGCAAAACCCAATTTTCATAGTTGCACAATTTTTGATAATAATATGGTTATAATTGAAATGCAACGATTAAATGTTAAATTTAACAAGCCTATATACATTGGATTTTGTGTCTTAGATATTTCAAAAACATTTTTATATGACTTTCACTACCAATATGTATTAAAGAAATTTGGACATAATAATGCCAAATTACTATACACAGATACCGATTCATTGATTTATCAATTCAAGGTTAATGACATATATGAACATATGAAAGAAGACATTGATAGATTTGATACATCAGACTATCCACCAGAAAATGTATACAATATACCACTAAAAAATAAAAAGAAACTTGGGTATATAAAAGATGAATTGTGTGGGCAAATAATGGAAGAATTTGTTGGACTTAAATCAAAAATGTATTCATTTAAAGTATATAATAATATAAATTGTGTAAAAAAAGCTAAAGGAATTAAAGCATCAGCATTACGAAAAATTACATTTGAAGATTATTATAATTGTTTATTTTATAACAAGTCAATGAATGTTAGTCAAAATTTAATAAGATCTATTAAACATGAAGTGTATTCAATTAAACAGAATAAAATTGCTCTCAGTCCTCATGATGATAAAAGAATTGTAAACTATATTTATACAGAAACATACCCATATGGAATGTTAGACTAGTTGTAATAAAGCAAAAAAATGTATAGGATTATACATATATATTCAAAGATATTTAAGAAATATTATTAGTTTGTTAAAATAAATTGAATGAGAACTTATACATATAAGAGAGAGAGAATGGGTGAATATAAGAATATTAAAAATGTGTGTGTTACAATAGAAGAACTGAAAACAATTATACAACAAATAGATGTCATACGAAAATTATTACAAATATATGAGATGGAAGAAATTATTTGTAACCGACATGGGAATCATTTTAAAAGATGTGTATGGTCCAACAATTGTGCAACGAGTGGGCCAGATACATGTGAATGTTTCTCTACACCTTTTAATTTAAAACGGATTAAACGCTTATTGGAATTTATATTACCTAAAATACAATTATTAATAAAATTATTATAAATATGTGTGTTTGTAATAAATAAATGATATAGTAATATGAATTATTTCATCTATTAATTTATATTTAATTTTTAATAAACAAGGAGTGGGGAAAACCAATAAATTATTTAATCAATTGAAATTTATCTAATTTTAGTTTTAAATGAGAAATAGTACTAACCAGAAGTAATTTTAAATTCATCATTCCAAAAAAAAATGTTTATAATTCATGTGCAAGGTTTTCAACACACATACTTAAATTTTATTGTTCGAGAAATTGCGTTTCTAAACACAAAAACAAAACTCTCATGGGTTAAATTTATTAAATATCCAAATAATTTCCACTCATTAAGTGTAACAATGAGAAAACACATACAATACTCTACCAATACTATACAAGGGCTTGGATGGGATTATTTATCACCAGATATTCAAAGTGAAGACATATTAAATATTGAAGAAATAAAATCCTATTTAAATGAAGTAATTTCATCTGATGAGGTTATTATGGTTAAAGGATTACAAAAAGAGAAATGGTTAAAAAGATTTTTAAAAAATGACATTACAAATGTAGAAGATGATGAAGAGCAATGTCCATCATTAGGCAAATTGAAATCATTCTTAAAATCATTTCATTGTAATAAACATCTTATTAATAATTTAAATTGTGCCATGGAAAATGTATATTTCATTTATCATTGGCTAGAGTTTCATAAATAAAAGTAAAAGTGTTAAAAAAAATGAGTTCATTTATTATTATATTATTATATTATTATCATTTATTACCAGGCCAGCCCAAACAAGTGCATTTCAAGCACTAAGTACAGTCAGTACCATTTTTTCCACCAGTGCAAGTGCAGCTGTCACAACATAACCACTTTTGGAGATTTAACCATAGGCAACCAGAGTCTCTCAGGATGTTTGTTTACCTTTTGGACTTGTAAATAAAATTCACCAGTTGGACCCAAAAACTCAAAAATAAATCATTTTAACTTACTTTGATAATCCGGACTTGATTGTCTTCCGTCGTCCACCACGAATACAGCCGTCTAAGTTACCAAAACATCCCTGATGACTCCAACTTTCTTATTTTGTTCTTGTTCCGTCGGCATATGTAGTCACTTTTTAACACTCTTTTCTTCGGAAATTATTATTCCCTTCACATTTATGGTTTCACTAAACAAAAGAACGACACTTTCTTGTCACTAACATTCACCACCGAAACTACGAAAGTACACCGATTTCGAAAATAGGCCCGTTTACCGAACAACAACTCCCGGCGGCAAAAGACCACCTAACCTACAAGAGAAATCACGCAAACCGTTAACCGTTTATATCAAACTTTCCGTTTTCGTTGAATAAACGGACAACTAGTAACGGGGTGTGTTCTTTAGAGGGCACTACAAACTATATCTCACTGCCACAACCGTCTTCGGAGGCTAGAGACGAATAATTTGAAGTACCGGAAAAGAAAGCGCAGGTGGCACTAATTACTACATCTTACCAGTGTCCTTCCGGTTAAGCAGTATAAGCGTTGGCCTGTTTTACCAAGAAATCAGTTCTGTTATAACTCAAATATAACAATCCACTGTACCATACTGCCAGCAGTAGTTCAAGTGTTTAAGTACCAAAGTTCTTCGAGAAAACGTTCAAAGCCGTTATTATACCGTAAGTACTTTTTATTTCTGACTTTTCCGCTCTACCGTGTTTCTGTTACGGACCGTTATTAGAATCACCGTGTTGAGCTTTTAATAGACACCACTCTATACCCATTTTCCTTTTGGTGAGCGTCTGTGACGCCATACGCCGTTTCCTGGTGGGCATTTTATGTCATTCGCCATTCTATAACCCATTTTCCTTTTGGTGAGCGTCTGTGACGCCATACGCCGTTTCCTGGTGGACACTTTATGTCATTCGCCATTCTATAACCCATTTTCCTCTTGGTGAGCGTCTGTGACGCCATACGCCGTTTCCTGGTGGACATTTTATGTCATTCGCCACTCTATACCCCCATTTTCCTTTTGGCGAGCGTCTGTGACGCCATACGCCGTTTCCTGGTGGACATTTTATGTCATTCGCCACTCTATACCCCCATTTTCCTTTTGGTGAGCGTCTGTGACGCCATACGCCGTTTCCTGGTGGACATTTCATGTCATTCGCCATTCTATACCCCCACTTTCCTTTTGGTGAGCGTCTGTGACGCCATACGCCGTTTCCTGGTGGACATTTTATGTCATTCGCCATTCTATACCCCCATTTTCCATTTGGTGAGCGTCTGTGACGCCATTTTACGCAGTCTGAATCTCCGTCGTCAAAAGCCGATTTTCATCATAACCGACATTTTTAACTCAACGTGCATATTATTCCGTAAACAGAATCACCGTTAAATGTTATGTGTTTTCCTTTTCTTTCCGTATTAATTTTGATTTGTATAGTATTGCTTTAACGACCTTTTTGACAGTGTACAATAAAGAGGACTTATCTTAATTTCTTATGAAGTGTGTTTTATTGTCTTTATTTGACCCCTGGATACCGTATCTCCATCTGTGCTACCTAGGCTGACCGGGATTTTCCTATTTTTATGTATAAAATAGGTGGCGCTCGAGGGCACCGAGGAAAAAGCGTCACAATCTTATTAATAATTTAAATTGTGCCATGGAAAATATATATTTCATTTATCATTGGCTAGAGTTTCATAAATAAAAGTAAAAGTGTTTAAAAAAATGAGTTCATTTATTATTATATCAAGTTACATACACATATGTCTCGACCTATATATGTTTATTTTTGTTCTCATAAAACAAGGTCAAGTTCAAGTTTAATGGAATAATAAACATAAAACTCATTTTATAATCATCTGTTAATATGAATATGAAGAAAATTGAGAAAAAAGTCACTTTTAAAGAATCGATAGAAATATACACATGGCTACTCGCTTATCAATATTCTCGAAATGGATCTCAATGGACCAATTCAGTTATTGATAGAGAACATTTTAAACGACGAATTCAAGAACTTTCCCTCATAATTAACCCTATAATATTTAAAAAATATGTGAAATATTTGGAACAAATTATATCTCCTATATTAAAAAAAATGTAATTCAAATAAAATAAATTATTTTTTATAATTTAAATATTTCTTTTTATTTTAAATTCATATTATATTCTATAAAACAATTTATACATACATATAAAATGAATATCTGTTATAAATATACCTAAGAACGTAGATGTTTTTCTCCAGCAGAACTCATAAATTCTTTATATCTACATACCCAACAAACTCTGTCATTTTCCTGTTCAAGGTCATTTTCACCACCACATTCCACACAGGGTACGCTTTTTATAGGAACTGGCATTGTATTGAATAATAAAGAAATTAATAAAAAAACAAAATATATAACTAAATAATTGTTTAATTACTATTGTTAATTAGAAATTTTAAACATAGATGTCCACAATTAAAGGTGTTGAAGTGTTGATATCTTGTATAGTTATATGTAATATAAACTGGACCATTCCCACTAAACATGAAACATCTATGAAACATTTCAAATGATACTATTTAAGTAAAATTTGAAACATCTTTATGAAACATTTTTGCAACGTTTTTGTAACAATCTAAATAAATACATTAATAAATGAATGTTTATGAGACATTTTATCAATGTCGGAAATTATACATTATTGTTATTAATGTAAACATTTCAAACACATTTCGGTTACATCTTTTAAATAAATTAATTGTTGGCGCATGCGCGATATGTTGATGGTGGGAGTAACTTTAACTGCGTGTTGCGTGTAATTTCCCAATTCTCATTGTAGAAGCCTTTCCCAATCCAATTTTGTGGTCATTGTATGTAAATTTGTACTCGTAGTTGAATAATTGTCCTCTTTGCATCTTTGCTATAATATGCTATATATGGAAACTAATTCACCGGTAAGTACTATAGTCTTTCTTTTCTACAATATATTTTTGTGGTTCTCATTATAAACTTTTACAAAAACCATTTGTAAGGTTATGTTAACAGGTTTGCCGGCTTTTTATATTTTTGTACAAAATTGAAAGTACCTATATTTTTATTGTTTAAAGGTGTTATATACAGGGTGTTTCAGCTAAGAGCAGCAAAATTTTAATGGCTGATTCGGTGGGTCACCATTAGTCGAAAACTCATTGGATTTTTCTTGGAAATGTCTCTTTGAGAAAATAGAGGCCATCAACTTCTTCGGCATGTTAAAAAAAAATTATAACAAAAATTTTCAAAAAATTATAGTTTGTAGCCTATGGTGATCTTGGAGTATTTTTTTTAAATTTTTCGGTTCATTAACTAATAAGTTATGGACCACTGAAGTTAAGAAATTTTCGAAAAATCTTGACGAGTTCAAATAAAATTGCATTTTTCTCGAAAACGGTGCGTCGTACGAAAAAAATCCAAGAGACAAAAAAGTTTCCTTATTAAATTTGGCATCAAACCGACTTAAAAAAAGTGAAAAATTTACAACCCCCATATGAAAAAACAAAGATGGAAAGCGGCCCCCTTGACAAAAAACCATATTGGGAGTGGCCGATTTTTCTGATATTTTACAGAAACATAGTCCACAATGACCTAAGTAACTGTGCCAAGTTTGGTTATTCCAACTTATTACAATTAGGAGATATTTAAAAAATTTGATTTTTTTTTCAAGAACTTTGATGGCCTATATCTCCGTTAGGAAGCGTGTCCGAGCAAAATGTATATAGGGTTCTCGACTTGGTTTGGCCTCGAGAATCTGCCATTAAAATTTTGCTGCTCTTAGCTGAAACACCCTGTATATAACATACACAATGAGTGAAATACGCCGAAAAAATAAATTTTTAATCTCCAAACGTCACCTTCGACGATTAGTTGTGCAAGAGCAATTGGCCAATTCAACCCGCAATAAATTTTGTAACTTACAAATTCGTTGTGCTCCTGTTGATCCTGATGTGGCTTCAGCTTCAACTTTAACTTCAAGTTTTTCAAATTTAATCAGTAACGAATATGTTCCAAAGAAACTTTCTAATGAAGAATTAAATACAAGTAGAAATACAAGCGGATCTGAACCTCAAAGAGAATTGTTGCAAAATTTCGAGTTCGCACGACTCGGA